>CALSCP010001613.1:64956-107619 GCA_943704425.1 Ministeria vibrans ATCC 50519
ACGTTCATCCTCTCCTCCTTCGCTTCCCCCCTCCCCTCCCCCTCCCCCCCGTGTCCCTACCCATCTCTACATCTTCTTCCCAACGCCTCAAGACGCCCCTGTCCCTCCCTTCCCTCTCTGTTCTTCGAAAACAAAACTCACTCGGATCTACCAACGACGGCTTTTTTTATTATTATAATTATATATGATCGCTTTGCTCAATTGTTCTACTGACTCTCACGCAACCATGTCCTTCTCTAGCTGCTCTACGGCAACCAGACCCGAGTGGACCCCGACACCAAGGCAGTCCATTGCGCTCAGTGCTGGCAGAACCGGTAAGACAAACCCTCACGAACATGTTCGCTCAACGGTTCATGTTGAAATTCTTTTTTGGTGTTCACCACAGTTTCATCAAAGTCTGCAAGAAGTGCGGCGAGAAGATGAAAGATGACGTCCCGGTCCAGCGCCAAGGCAACTTCTTCTACCACCTGGTAAGGGGATGGATTGCTGTTGGGTTTTATTTTTCATTATTGTGTGTGTGTGTGTGTGTGCCATTGTGCGCTGTCAGCATGCACTGACGATTATTTTATTAGACTTGCATTTCGATTGTACCCGAACCTTCGAACAAACCCGCATCACCCGAACCCGAACCCGAACGCGAGTTGGAGCAGCCGCCTGTCGAGTCGGGAAACACCATTGGCAATTTGTTCAAGAAGAATCTCGCTGAGGTCTTTCAGGAGCGGTACGTCTTACCCGTAAAATAATTCAACCGTGTGTAACACCTCATCCTTATAGACAACTGTCCTACTTTATTCACGACATTGAGCTCAACGATCTCGAGGTACGCGGGAAGAAAAATCACCTCCTACAACATCACATATAATTTTAATTTTCCACAGGCGGAACTGATTGTCAAAGGAGAGGGACAACCCGGCTCGTACATTGTTTACTACGTGCAATCCGGCCGCGACCGTGATTTCATTCTCCTTGCAATGGATTCCGACGATCAGACGCGCGCTTTCCACATTCTTGACAACAACTTTCAGGTACTAAAAAAGTTGGCGTGTCCACCTCGTAAGTGAGACTGACCATAGTAATTTGTTCTGTAGTACAATCTTGAAGGACACGACGACACCACGTTTGACTCCATCAAAGAACTGGTTGAGCACTATTCATCCAATCCCATCTGTGGCTCTCTCGTTCTCAAGCATCCAATTGGAGTGCCAGAAGTAAAAAAAAAAAAAAAACATTTCACACACACACACTCTCACACACACACACATACATACATAAAACCGGTATTTTTCATGCATTGGTCACTCACATGTACACACATATTTAGCAATATCCTGAACCGGATCCGAGCCGTGACCCTAAAGACTCTGCGACCATAGAGTACAACCACACGCGAGCAGAGTTGGCGGTGCTCGAGCGAGTCTATGTGAACATTGGACGAGTGCAGTCGAAATACGGAACGGTGGTATGGCATTCAATTATTTTCAACTTTATTGTGTGAAAGAAGACTTATATTGGTACGTAGGACTCTGAGCGTGACTTTTTAATGGTGGTGGACATGGTTGAGGCTGAGCTGATGGAGCGCATTGAGTTGGCCAAGACTATGATCTCCTCATCCTGTAACGTATTGAGCGTATGTGTCTGTCGAAACTGATTGGCCTGTCGATCTTTAGCTGCATTTGAAGCGGACAAGTTTGAAGACTCGAGATTGCTGGATATGGCAGTGGGGTCGTTTGAGGCGCAACAGAAGGTTGCTGAGGCTGAGTGTGGTTTGAAACGCTCTGAGAGTCAGTATTCTATGGTGGACTTGGGTGGTACGATTTGGCGCACATACAAATGTACATTTGTTTCATGACTTTCCGCTTCTCTCTGTGTATTTTTGTATGTGTGTGTGCGTCTGCAGAATTTGAAGTTGAGGAGATTCCCGATCAGAACTTATTGGTGGAAACGCTTCAACTGTTCTGGACTGAGCAAAAGTTCTCACTGGGCGAACGGGACAAGACAGTCCCTGAAGCCATCTTCAAGAAGATCACTCTTAATGCGCTCTCAATGCGGACTGAGGCCAGTATCACCGTAAGAATTGTTCTTTTTCGCTTTATCCTTTCTATTTATTTCTTTGTTTCTCTATTTGTTCAATGGTGTGCTCTCTAGCACTTTGTTTCGATATTTGTGTTTTCTCTATCATTTTGTTTTGCTATTTGTTTTGCTGTTTCTTGATTTGTTTCTCTCTGTCATTTTGTTAATTGCTATTTTCTTCTCTTCATCATATGTCACTATTGCTTTTGTTCCTAGCTCTGTATCTGTTTGTATTTTTGTTCTTTAGTTACTTACGTACTGACGTTGTGTAGGATGCGTTCAATCATCGTCCGCAACTTGCCAAGATCGCCAAGGAGAAGGGTCTTGGCTTTGAAGAGTTTTATTCCTTCTTCAAGGAACTCTTCTACAAGCCATTTCCCCACATCATCAAACTCTTCCGCTCAGTTGTCAAGTCAGAGACTGGTACCCAAACACCACCTTAGTATCATCTCATTCTAATTTATGTCCGTACTACATGTTGTATCTAGTGGACTACATGACTATCATCCAGTTCCGCTCCTACGTCAGCAAGAATGCCGATCTGGCTTCCTCTCTCTCCGTCATCATTGCACGCCTCTACAAGATTGCCAACACAAATCCCCGCTCAAAGAGTGAAGATCCCGAACTCACTGAAGCGCGCGAAATGTTTGGCCATCACTGCGGTAAGATCAACAAGAAGAGATAAGAGCGCTTCACTCACTGACCTGCTTTGCAGCTGTCACCGTTGATGGTTACCTGACTATTGTTGGCTTCGTCATGTTCATGCTGCGTGTGGGCACGCGCGCGTTTGATCGGCGTCACTTGTCCGTCTGCGAGGACATGTCACAGCCACTCGCGCACTACTTTATCAACTCTGGCCACAATTCCTATCTCGAGGTAATCCACATATGTACCGAATACGACGTAATTACCACTCAATTCACACTTGTACTTCTTTAGGGCGATCAACTGAAGAGCCAGAGTACCGCTGCGGCGTACCGCAAGGCACTCCTCGCTGGTGCTCGCTGTATCGAGCTGGACCTGTGGGACGGGCCCAACGGCGAACCTATCATTTACCACGGCCACACGCTCACCTCAAAGGTACGCTTTTGTTCTTTTTTTGAGCTGAAACTGATCTTTTCATATCTTTTTTTTGATTTTTATTTTTTTTTTGCAGGTCAAGGCGTCAGACGTTCTCACGGCCATTCGCCAAACGGCTTTTGAGTCTTCCCCGTATCCTGTCATTCTCTCCCTTGAAAATCATCTCTCCCCCAAATACCAAGTCACTCTCGTCAATCATTTCCGGTACACAACACACAACTCTGTGAGTGTCGTGCTCACACGTAATTTTTTCTTTTGTAGAACTATTTTCTCATCTGATATGGTTCCTAATCACACTCTAATGTTCTGGGAATCCAATCCAACGGTCCTTCCCTCTCCCGAAAAACTCAAAAAGAAAATCATCATCAAAAACAAAGTACGTTCATACAGCATTGTGTGTGATCTATAACGCCCCAGTTTTTTTTTGTTATTCAATCGCACTTGTTCTTACCTGATTCGTTCTCACATCTCACCACTCACTCACCGGCTCTCTCACTGTCTCGATAGGCACACCCTCAGCGTGGCGGCTATACCAACGACCAACTCGAAGCGGCCAAGAAGAAGAAGAAGGAGATTGCGCAAGAGCTCAGTGACGTTGTCGTCTACTGCAAATCACAGCATTTCAAGTACGTTTTCTCTATTGCTTCTCTCTCACACTATCACTTTGTTTCTCTCCCCCTCCTTCCTTTCTTTCTCTCTCTCTCTCTCTCTATCGATTTGAATTTGATTTTCTTAACCTCACTTTCTCTCTCCTTTCTCCCCTATTACTTTGTTTCTCTTTCCTTGTTTCTTTCTGACTCAATTTCTTTCGACCTTTTTTTCCTTTGCACTTGACTGACCTTTTTCTCGACGATAGGAACTTCCAACAAGCGACCAAATTCAAAGCGTACGAAATGGCCAGTTTTGCTGAGAAGAAGGTACACAAACAATCAACAGCTTATTATTTTCGCGCATTACTTTAATATTCGCATTCCATCATTGTCGAACCATATAGGCATTCAAGTATGCCAAAGTGGACCATTTCCACTTCATCCGACACACCAGTGAGTGTCTTGCTCGAGCGTATCCCGACGGTCTAAGGTAACATCTTCGAATTCAATGAATCTGTTGTACACGCCATCAACTGACTTGTGAAATTTCTCTACGTCTTGTGCAGATTTGATTCGTCGAACTATGACCCTCAGACCCTGTGGAACATTGGAATGCAGATGTGTGCGCTCAACTACCAAACTCCTGGTAAGTGTCAGAATAATCTTGTGTCAAAAGTGACAACTCATTTTGTATGCTTTCTCCATCCATTCGTTCTCGTCCAGACCGATCCATGCAGCTCAACATGGCTCGCTTCAGCGAAAACGGTCGAGTTGGTTACGTCCTGAAGCCACAATGTCTGCGCACTCCCCGCGATATGACCGTAAGCGATTTCTTCACTTCACTCACTCTCTCACTCACTCAATCAATCTATCAATCAATCAATCGCTTACGTCTCCCTTTCTCAATTTTACAGGGCGTTCCTATGCGCACGATGCGTCTTGAGATTGAATTAGTGGGCGGCTTCCAGATGCCCCGTGCAAAGAGTGTCAAGAAACGCCGGATGCAAACTTACGTTGAAGTGGAGGTTCGAACGTACACCCACTTTTCATCATTCCATCTCTTCCATGATTGACTTCTGTCGCACTCACAATCTCAAGTTTGCTTCTCAATCAATCCTTTACAATCACTCACAATTCCTCTTGCTCTTTCTCTCTCTCTCTCTCTTTTCTTCTTTTTTGGTGGTATTAGGTTGTTGGTGCCAAAACTCTTATGGCTTCAAGCGCCATTCAGACGAGCAAAGAAATGGACAAACCCGAATGGAACGACAAGTTTACCTTTGAGGTGTCACTGCCCGAATTGGCCCTTTTGCGATTTGTAGTCATGGACAAGAATTTGGGTGCAAAGGACCCAATGGGCTACTACTGTATTCCCCTCAACTGTCTCTTGCCAGGTAAAAAAATATATGATAGAGACTGGGTGTATTGTGTCTTGAGATGCCAAAACCCCGAAGGGGAGCGATTGACTTAGAGAGATTGATTTGAGACAATAAGACTCAATATCTGTCCGTGAGACTGAGAGAGAGAAATAGAGTGAGAGAGAGAGAGAGAGAGATGGACTATGACTGAGAAACAGCGAGTCTGAGACTCAAATTGACAGAAGTATCACACACTGACTCTCTTTGTCTCTCTTTGTCTCTCTTATATATATTGTTTGATAGGATTCCGATCGATTCCCATCCAAAGACTCTCACCCTTTGGTGTCATTTCCGACACTCATGGTCTTCTCTTTCTTAACGTGACACAGACTGATATTTAAAAAATCATCATCAATTTTTCTTTCCTTTGAGTGTGTCTCTTTTCTCAATACAAATTTTGTTCTTTTTTATATACATTATCATGTTCAGGCCTGATGATTAAAACAGATTAAAATTGAATGTGATTAGTGAGTGGATTATCAGAATGCCCATAAGATCAGAACAGGCAGAGAGATACGGAATCTAATTGAGAAAGAGAGGAACGATGTAGAATAAGTCGAAATGTGTTCTTTTACGAGAAATGTGAATGAGAGAGAGAACATTTCAGAAGGAAATATACAAGACACTAATGATCACTGGTTTGTTTCACACAGAGACAAACTGATTCTATAATTATTAGTAATATATTTCACACCCAGGATCCTATACTCTCAAAGAAAACACAGAGAGACACGCGCAAAGAGGCAAGGCAAACAAACAAAGGCACGCATACCACACACACACACACACAAACACACACACACCGCTGTTTACCACATGATCGTCTGGATTCAGATTGCGCCCCCATGCCCTGCGCACCAGCGACTTGCCCACTGCCATCAGCAGAGCCACTTGCGCTGTGGTCAGCACCAAAAGCACACTCATGTTCACCCATGTCAAGCCACTCGCGTCCCATCCAAACACACTCGAGATCCACTGTGAATACCAAAATGAAAATGAGTGCAGCGATAACGATTGACTATGAGTAGATACCGTCAAAGGAAGAATGAAGCATGTGTGGATGAGAGGAGTGATTGCAGTGAGAGTGAGTGAGGTTTGGAAGTGAAAGCGAGCACTGGCATGAGCACGACCCTGGTGCAGTGCAGTGCCAAACCGAGACGCATACACACCTTCAAAAGAATGGTTCGTAGAGTTAGGGTTGGGGTTAAAACTATGACTATCCTTCCTTACTTCCCATGTTTCCACCAATGCCATTCAGCAGCGGCACCAGAGTGGGCAGTCCTCCGCCCACTGCATCAGCGTCTCCTTCGAGAAATATCCCTCCAGCAAGTGAGAGAACCAGTACAAACAGAATGGGAGTCCACCCAGAACTACCAAAGAACAATCAGCACTGCACAAATACGAATTCATCTGCTTATCGCATTTTTGTTATACTTGAGAGCCTCTTCAGAAATGGGATGCTCCCGTGCAAAATCCATCGTCACAGGCAACAGAAGAAGGAGTCCAATGGCAGCCACAAGTGTTAAGTACGGAAGCCAGTAGGCAACTTGGGCAGTCACCCCGAGAAGGAGAACTGTCAATGCATCGCCAAAGCCCGTCACGAGTGGCCCGGCAATGTTGTCGGGGTCGACGGAGCGCTGACGCGACAGAATGATGATCATACTTGCGACAAGACCAAGAAGGAAGGCGGCGAGAAACGCTGTAATGACTGCCGTTGAAAACACAATGGCCGCGTCGCGCCAAAACGACACTGTGTCACTGGTGGGCGCTACAAACCAAGACTGAATCCCCATGGCGGCTATGGATGCCAGAAGAGCCGCCACAAGCGCCTGAGACGTTGCAACACCAATGTTGGAGCGCAGAACCTGATGGCGCAACACCGCACTCCCATGATCGTCAAGCTCGCCTTTGTTCGCCGACGTTGACAGACGAGACGCAAGTGTATACTCGAGGCAACACTTGACGCCAAGTAGAACGGGAATCATCAACACGAGTGCTTTGCATTCGACAAAAACAGTCGTCTGAAAAAGTGGCGAGATGCAAAGTCAGTTTTCGCATGTGCCACCCAATACGGCACATTGGAGGGCAGCAGGCCTCCGCAAAGGCAACCCCCCACTCACCGCCATGAAGTACGCCATGAGCAGGCCCGCAGCAACCAGTCCACACCCGCTCATCAGCGAAGCCCAAAACGTCTCCTTTGCAAGTCCAAAATTGACATATCCCGTCGTCACCATTGGCCGCGAGGGTCCGTCGTCGTCCATTTTGTTGTGTTTTATGCCCGCTACTTGTTTCGCAGGTGACACTACTTGTCGTGGAAGAGAATCAAGAGGAATAAGTTTCGAACGGGAAAAAATTTTGACTAAAATTAATGAGTGCGCATTTTTATACGTCTAATAGTAAACCTAAACTTTTGTTTTTACTTTCTCTTTCTCTCTATCACTTTGTTGGAAATGTCTTCTTCTTCTTCTTCTTCTTCTTCACTTCATTTCTCTCTCTCTCTCTCTCTCTCTCAATTATTCATTCCAATACTCTATCTCTTTCGAGACCTTTTGGAACGCTTGCTGCGTCCCTCATCAAGGTCCTCATCAAAATTCAGCATCGCTTCCATTGGTGGCGCAGTACGCTTTGGTGCCCGAGGCGGCTGCGTCGGAGCACGTGCTCGCACTGCCTGTTCGCGAACCGTGGTCCGCTCCCTCGTTGAATGTGCATGTGCTGATTGTGCATGACACGACACCTGTGCATTTGCCGGCACCAACCGCTCCCGAGTCGCCTTCTCCATCATCCTCTCTCTTCGTTGGTCCTCGCGGGCACACGGAACGCTAGCTTCAATGGAGCCGATGGTCTGGACCTTCTCTTTCACTTCCTTACGGTGGTGGGCGACCGTCACGTACCAGTGTCCCCTGCAAAACACCACCTTGTGTCCACGCGGCTCGCTCTGCAAGTCCGCTGGTGCAATTTGCGGGTCAGGGAGAATCCGCACAGCAGGGCCCCCCGCGCTGCTCATCATCAGGTCAAAAGGTTCCCCAAAGCGGTCCACCACGAGCGAGAGAATGAACAGACCCATCAGTGCAATGCTTTGTTTTCCCAACTTCACCAGGTCCGCATCCTTCCCACAAATCACATTGATCATCAACGCAGAGACGCTCTTGGACTGGAGGATTTCCTTGAGTTCGGCAGACTGTGACAAAAACGACAAAGAGCGCGAGTCAGTCAAGGCCGAGGTGGCCAGGAGCTGCACAAACAGGTCGGCAAAGCGCCTCTGAGCAAACTCTTCGTTCTCAAAGCGACCCCCCTTTCCCCACATGCTGCGAAAAGCGGGCATAAGGTGCACCAGTCCCACACACAGCTCAAGAAGTGATCGCATTGCAGCATTGTCGACGTGAAAGTTGACGTAAAAGTGCGTCAAGTAATTTGGAAGCGCTAGCTCGTCGTTGTCCACTCTCTCACCTGCATCGTCGGCCTTCCCACTCCAACAGTTCACGAGGTTCTCCAGCATGAATATCCACAAGTTACTGTCACAAGACACATACTGGTCAACGGGGACTAAGCTTGGCATCCGTCGATCAAGAGGCGCTCGCATGAGACTGGACTCGCCCAGGAAAGCTTCGAGATTGACGTCGAGCTTGTCGTCTCTCCTCGGATCCTTCGCCGCGTTCCACATGAAGCGTAGCTGTGACCGATCGCTCATCTCCCTGAGCATGCCATCAACCTGATTACGACGCAACGCAATAAACTGCTTCTGGAGTTCGCCAGCATTTGCAGCCGCATTCTTGAGGGTGTCTTGAAGCGTGTTAAACGCCTGAATGAGGACACCCTTCTGAAACGCGGAGTTGGAGGATGACTGTGCAAGCGAGCTAAGAACACGCACTCGTTCGTTGCGCAAATGGTATGCCAGTGCACGTTTCGGGCGGTTGGGGTACGTCACCGCGTCCTGCAGCGCAATCTTTTGCTTCGCGTAAATCCGTACGATGCTGTCGCGCACAAGGTCAGGCAGTTGGTTGGCGACGGCATCGCGAAGAACGATGAGCGCCATCTCTTGTACATGCTCAGGCGTGAGGCTATTGGGTGGGTGCTGTTTCGCTTGCGCCAACAGCTGACGCCCGTGTGTGCGTACCGAACCACAACTCAGCGCACGTCCAATTGCTTCGTGCAGCAACTCCTTGATCTTCTTCGCCTTGAACACACTCGCTGCGTGCTGAGCCGAGAGATTCTCGCGCATCTTGGCAATAGCAGCCTTGCGACCAGAGTACACCGCTTCTTCAGAGTTGTGCGTGAACATGGATATCATCATGCGCGCCACATCGGCAGTCTCGTCATCTCCATACTCCATGGTATGTGCATTTGCCGCTACAATCTCTTTGACCAACCCCTTGTCCACAAACGCGACAATGGTCGTCAGCAGACCGCTTTCAAACTCGGAGAGGGCGCTCTGCAGCGCGCTGAGCTGCAAAAAGCACGGTGTGTTTGCGGGCAGCCGATCAATCTTAAAGAGCAGGTGACTCAGGTGAGACACCCCGTCGTAGCGGGTGTTGGCGTCGACAGAGAAGACCTCCGAAATCTTTTGGCGCGCATAGCTAGACAGCTGGACCAGGAGAGCAGGGGCATCGTCGTCGGTGATGCTCTGCAGTGTCTTCTCAGTCCAGTCGCCGCACGCTGTCTTAAAGTCTGCGAGCAAGCTCTCGAGCTGCGCGGTTTCCTTTTGGAGACGGTCGAGTGCCCATTGGTACATCAGCGCCCATTGGTCGGCGCAGCCGTCGCCGCCGTCGCTCTGCTGAGTGCTATCGTCGCCATTGGTGCTACTGCTGTTGCTATCACTGACGTGGCGTGTCGTAAGGCTGGAGCGGGACGACTTTCGACTCTTGCGCGACGATAACAGTGACGCACTGCGTTGCTTCACCTCAGTGGCCACCTGAACTTTGTCTTTGCCGACCACACTCTCCACGCACTTATCTGCGTTGCGCATGAGCTCGTCCAAGTGGTCTTGCTGGCCCTTGACAAAGTCGTTGACTCGCTTCATCAACTGCACCTCGCTCGACTGGGCCGAGAACAAATGGCCGAGGAGTTCGTACATCCCAGAGAAGCGCATTCGAGCCATGTAGTCTTGAGAATTTCGGCACAGGAAATACTCGTAGTTGGCAACACACGACGAGAAAAACAGCGGAAAAATGTGGGAGTAGCGAATGCCCTTCTGAATGTACGACTGGTGCGAGGCGGTATGAGCATCGTCTTCACAACAGACGCTGTGCAGCGCCTCCGCAAGCGTTACCGTACAACTCTTCCTGAAGCCTTGCCTTTCTTTTTTGATGCATGCGTTGTTTCCATTGAAGGTTAGCGGCGAAGTACGCTCCTTGCTCAACACAATGGAGACGGCAGGGATTTTATGACCGGTGGGATTGTCGACAAGACGCTTCTGCAAGACGTGGTTGGTGAGTTTGTGCAGAACCTCTCTGGACGCCGAGAGAGTCTTGGAAAGGAAGACAATGATGTGGTCACTCTCGTCCAGCACTTGCGCGAGCATCGACACCTTCTGTGGATCTGTCTCGTCGCAGCCGGGCGCGTCGACAATTTCGGTGTTAAGCTGACGCAGGATGGTGGAGGGCACAAAGACGACGATGCGCCGGATGAGAAGCGAATCGGGGCTGGACAGGAGCGTGTTCAAGGTGTCGCGGAGGTACACGCGGTCGTGCACAATGTCTTTGCCCGGCGTGAGTATCACACGAGGCCTGCCCAAAAGCGGACGCCATTTTTCGTCAATAAAGGCCTCGGGGTTGCAGAGAAACTCGTCTTTGAGAGGAATGTCAATAACGGGGGGCGGAGGATGGAAGGAGCTGCCGGGGACATCCATTCCCGATGCGGAATCGCTGTCCAAATCGAGGTCCATCTCGTCGTCGAATTCCGGGAAGGCGTCAGAGAAGGAAGCAGACGCAGCGGCAGGGACGTTGGACGTGGTGGTGGTGGTGGTGGTGGTGGTGGTGGACGCAGTGACATGTCTGGTCAAGTCCACAGGTGACGTGTCGGTACGGGTCGCTGTGTGAGAGGGCACCGGGATCGACGATGGTTCTGGGGGGTTCTTAATGCGACGCAACATTTTGATGAGAAGACAGGCGGACGCATATAACACCTCGTCCTTCTGGGCATTGTTGTCCTGTGCCAGCACCCAATCAGTCTCCTGAACACGAGTCTTGATCTCGTCGAGAGATACGGTCTCGATAAGGGCGTGGAAGAGAGAACTGTAGCGGAGTGCAGTGAGGCAGTTCGTAGTGGAGTTGGTGCTGTCCTTGCTCGGCAGAATGTACGCACCAGTGCCTAAGGCATTCCCCGCTGATTTTCGTGCGTCCGTTTCTCCTTGGGCATGGCCTTTAATGCCGTCGACAACACTCTGTTCGTACTCGAGCTTGCCGTAGAGAGGAGTATTGGGACGGAGAAGACCGTTTTGGGGGTCAAAGACCGAGGTCTCAGGCAACTCGCACGGGTCATGCTCGTCGTCGTTGTTGTGTCCGATCAGCTGGAGAGCTTCGAGACGACGGTTGTGCGTGTTTAGACTCGCGTACTCATAGGGAAGAAGCTCTGAAGAGCGCATCAGCTCGTTTGCAAAGAATGACTTTCCAACGCCATTGTTGGCAAGCAGCGCTGACTTGGTGAGTGCTGGCGACACAACAGCGTCGTCGTCGTCGTCGTCCGTTGTTCCAGACCCTGACTGTAGAATGTAGTCGAGTTGCTCAACGGCCGGTCGTACAAACGCGGCCAATGTTGGGTCCACGATGTTATCCTTGTCAACCAAGCCGGGCGCTATGAGGTTGCCAATGCTGCCGTTGCCGTCGTCGCTGTCGTCGTCATCGCTGCTGTCGACGACGACGACGATACTGTCGAGGTCGTTGATGTCGTCGCGGGCGTTGACACTGTCTTTGTCGCTGTTGCTCGTTTGCGTCTGTTGCTCATCGAGCAGAAAACTTTGCAATTCGTTGCGCAGATTGTGAGAGAAAGTAATGACGGCGGCGGAGGAGTCAGGACCCTGAACGTCGCGCAGATGCGCCGCCACCACACCCGACACGTCGTCGTCATCGTCGTCCTCCTCCTCGTCGTCGTCGTCCACCACCACCGCGCCTTCCGCCTCACCACCCTCACCCAGGTCGTCAGCGACATCGTCCGCTTCAAACATGAACTCTCGGTGCTTGGAGAACACAAAGGGCTCGATGCGCTCATTGACATACCCAAAGATCTTCCGAAAGTCAGCATACAAATCGCGTTTTGGCGCATGCGACTTGTACAGAGTCCCCTGGCCAAGACGCAGGTCCAACGCCGAGATCCGGTCGGGTCTTCGCTTGCCACACGCCTGGAGGTCGGCCACCTTGCATAAGCCTGGACCACACACTGAGTGATAGAGCTGCAAAAAAAAAATAAAAAAAAAATAATAATAAGTATAACATACTGACATTTTCCCTTTTCGCCTTTTTATCATCATATTGCTCACCCTGTAAAGGTCAAGGGGATGGGACTGCCCTCGCCGAGCAGTGAGCGACTTGATTTTGTCGCTGAACTGCGTGGCGTCGAGACATCGGAAGTGTTCTGCATAGTATGCGCGAAGCTCATCGTCAAAGTGTTGCCGTGACAACTGAAGAGCGCTGCGCGTTCCAACCGGCATACCCACACAAGTCACAACAGAGCACTATCCTCCCCCCCAAAAGCGTAATGGTGAGTCTTCAGTGAGCAATAGAAGCGCAGTGGCAGACCAAGACGGAACATTTATCATAATATTAGAGTGTACCTTTGAAATGGGCAGAAAATGTATGTGTGGGGGAGAGGAGTCTGGACTCCGGAGTAGAGGGGTAGAGTTTGCGAGTGGAGTGACTAGCTCGAAAACTAAAACTGTGTGTTTGTGAAACTGAATTAATAATTAATTCCTTTAAAATTATTTCTGTCCCTTGCGCCATGGATGAGCCATCACTGGCATCTATTCTGCAAGAGGATGATGACTACGACCCGTTTGCCGACGATCTGTTGGTTGCCGATGCCGTTCAAACTCTCGACAGTAAGTCACTCTCTCTCTCTCTCTCTCTCTGTCTGTCTCTCTCTCTGTCTCTCTCTCTCTCTCTTTCTCTCCATCTCGCTCTCCCCTCCCCTCGCTTCAACACGCAGTGTGTCCCCTTCCTCTGCATCTCCCTCACGCCTTCACTCCCTCCCACCCCCACTCACTCCACCACAATCACCCAACGATAGCAACTGCACACTTTGTCGATTTTGACGATGTGATGACAGCGGACACAGAGCCAACGAATCCACCCAGTGGGTCCGCTCCAGCGACCCCGGTAGCCGCTGCCACGACGGAATTGACGCTGCCCGCCGGCTTTGTTGATCCTCTGGAACATCTCGGTTTGTCCGACGACGAAAACGACGAGTTCCTCCTTGAAGCGTCCATGCTCGCCGACGAGGGCGCCATCGGCGACGCCGACGAGTTCATCTTCGACGACATTCTGCCTCCTGCCGTCATGCTTGCTTCGGGCGCGCGAAATGACGCCGCTGAGCCGTCCGCGACCCATCACGTCAGTTTTGCTCCTGGTCAACACGAAGAAGGACAACAAGAGGAGCTTGAAGAGCCCAAGGCAGTCGCCGCCGATGACGACCTTGCGATGGCCAGGTCCGTTTTGCACCCCACAAGCATGGTGGCAACGGCCGACGCGCTCGAGAGTGGCATGAGTCTCACAGAGGAGCCAAAGCCAAACCGAACGCCCTCACACAAAGAAGCAGTAGAAGAAGAGGAGGTAGAACCCACTTCGCGGCCCACCACATCATCTTTGTCGCCCGTTCACTCACCCGTTCTTCTTGTGCGCCACGCTAACAACGCCAACAAGACACCCGCGCGCAAAGACACTCCCGCTTCTCCCTCCTCCTCTCCCTCCTCCACCGCCGCCGTGTCTTCCTCTCGTATGTGGGTGCTGGTCAAACCCGCCTCAGAAGCATCCCCTTCGTCTACGGCTCCCACAACCAAGGCCGCAGCGGGACCCGGCAAGCAACAGGACTCATTTGATGCAGTTGCCAAGGAGCTTACAAACTCCTTCCATGTCCACTACATGGGCTCGCGCGACCAACCCCGTCATGTCACCAATCGCCCTGTGCAAACCATCGACATTGCTCCGTCGGACCCCTCTTCATCGTCGCCCAACGACCCCTCCATCCGCGAACCACTGACTCTTGTTGTGACCTCGTCGCGCGTCTCCCTCTACAACCGTAGTACTCGCGCACTTGTCGCCAGTCAGTCACTCGCCGACATTCTTTTTTGTGCCCTCGATCGCGAAGACGAAAACGCCTTTGCCTTTGCCACTCCTCCTCTCAGCCAGAGCCAAGCGGCCCAAGAGAGCGCAGACACAGTGCAAGTACATGAGTTTCGCGGTGAACGTGCGGCCGCCCGTGAAATCACCGGCGCTATCATCTCAGCGCGCAATGCCTTTGAGAAGCAGCTCAAGCAACAACAGCTGCAGCAACAACAGCAACAACAGCAACAGCGTCCCACCTCGTCCATTGTGAATGCAACCGCCGCTCCCAACAGCAAGCAAAAGCAGCAGCAGCAGCAGCAGCGTACCGCTCTCACGACAGTCACTGCCGCCGCGGCAGCGGCTGCCTCCGCCAACGCATCTAACGCACTCGAACAGGCACCGCTAATTCGTCGTCAGGACCTTCTCATTACTGCAGGGCACATCAGCAATAGCACAACGCGTCGCGACTATGGCTACCCGACCGTTGTTTCGGTCAGCAATCAATATGTGTTTGTGGGCATGTCGCATGGCGTTGTCATGATTCTCGACGCCCGTCAGAACCCACGCACGGTCATTGGCTCGCAGACGGCCCAACTGTACGAGAAGTGCGGGCCCGTCTCGGCACTCATGTGCATGGTGGACAGCAAGGCTTCGGATCTGTGTGGGCGTATGGTGACGGGTCACGCGTCAGGTCGTGTGTGTCTGTGGGAGTTGGGTACAGGCAAATTGCTCAAGATGATTGGTGAAGTGCAACACAAGGGCGCCATCGTCAATGTGAGCTTTGTCAAGTCGATGCTCTTTGCCGGAGATGGTGGTGCGGGCGGAGGATCCTCATTGTCGTCGTCTTCTTCTTCTTCGTCGTCGTCTTCGGGCGATGGGAAGCGGTCCAAGGCCGGACGTGGGGGTCGGCCCAAGTCGACTGCGTCCTCGTCACAGGTGAGCACGGGTCCCATGCCACCCGTGCTTGTCAGTGACGCCTCGGGCAGCGTGTGGATGCATCAACTCAAGAAGACCATGGGAATGTGGGGCCACGATGCGCAGTGCCTCCTCTCGGGCTCGAGCAAGTCACCCGCCTGTGGTGTCTCCGATTTGCCTTTGCCCACCGAATGCACTCATCCCACTACTCCCTATGGCATTGTGGCGTTGCTTGCCCATGATCGCGTGCGCTTTGTCGAGCTGCAACCCAAGGTGGTCGTGGCGGCGACTATTAAGAACGACAGCCCCGGCATTAAGTACGACATTCCCGTTGGCTTTGCCGAAGAACAACTCGCGCAGGCCATGGGCTCCAACACGAACACCACCAACGACGAGACGACCGCCACGACAGACAACTCAAGTGAGACCAGCTCTATGATTAGCATGTCCGATGACCGCCGTGCTCCTCGCGGTGTACCACCCCCCATTGCCGTGCTCCCTTGCATGGCCTGGCGCGCCGCTTGTCTCGATCCTTCCGACCGCTCGCTAAACCTCGATCCGGTGCTTTGTGTCGCCTGGGGTCAACGTCTTCTTGTCCTGCGCGTCTCACACGACCGTCGCTATCACTGCGGCATGGCCTGCATTGTCCCCGAGACCGTTGTTGCCGTCACCTGGTTCACGCATCGCACCTTTTCGGTGCTCACCCTTGACGACAAGTTCACCGTCTGGGACCTGTACACTGCGTCGCGTCTCGAGAGCATCTCCCTCACCGGTGTCCAACTCCAGTACCTCCGCATCGAACCTCCACCCGGCTGCAACACGCTCATTCCCATCAACCGCCACGCTTTCCAACAACAGCAGCAGCGGCAGCAGCAGTTGCAAGATCAATCTCTGCCTGGCTCGCCCACGTCGATTCGCTCGCGCTCCGTTGCCCCCACTCCCCCCGCAGTCTCACCTTTGCCACGCAGCTACCACGGTGTGCTTGCGCCGAGTCGTCGTCGCGGTCAAGTGACCGTGTTGGGTGCCACCAATGTGCTTGTGTTGTCGCTGTACTCATGGAGCGAGCGCATCTCCCACTTTGTGCATGACACTCGCTTTGTCGAGGCGCTTGCACTTGCCGTCAGTTTCTACCAGGGCACTGCCATGGGCGTGACTGGTCTTACCGAGGACCCTTCGCAGCGCAAACAGATTGTTCGCGACGAGATTATGGATTTGCTGCTGGCGTATGTGGATCTGACGCTGAGTGAGATTGACGAGTTGTCGCGTCGTCTTGCCACGTCGGACGTGCCCATGTTGCCGGACGAGGACCCCCACGCGCAGATGAAGACGCTTGCGAGTGTCTGTATGGACACGTGTCTCATTACGGAGAGCACTGCACTGCTCTTCTCCGACGTATACGAGCGGTTTGCAGCGGAGGCTGAGGCGCGCGCCTGCTTCATCGAGACGCTCGTGCCGTTTATTCTGCAGGACCGTCTGCGCACCGTGTCGCCCACCGTCTTCAAGCAGTTTGTAGAGTTCCATGAGGCTAATGGTGAACTGCGCACCGTCGAGCGCTGTCTTGTGCGCATGGACGTGCGCAACCTGGACCTGCACCAAATGATCACGCTGTGTCGTCGTCACGAGCTCTTTACAGCCCTCGTTTACGTGTACACACGCGGACTCGGTGACTACACGACGCCCGTCATTGAGCTACTTGACTGGATTGCCAACAGCATGGAGCGTCGGGCCGATCAGGTGCGCGCCGGCGAGTACGTTGAAGGCAAGGGTGGTCTGGCGGAGCGAGAGAAGGCCGTCGGCTACAAACTCATGCTCTTCCTCTCGTACTGCTTCACTGGACGTGCCTACCCGAACGGCGTACTCGACGCCGAGACGATGCGGCGCGCCAAATCTGACGTGTACAGCGTTGTGCTAGCCCAGCAACCACTGCCATACGACCGCAAGCGCCAGAACGACCCGACCACTCGCGATTTTCCTTACCTGCGCATCTTTCTTGAGTTTGACGCACGCGAATTTCTTAATGTACTTGCCCTCGCATTCGAAGACAGCGCACTCGAAGTGCCCCATCAACAGGAGCCCGGCAAGCAGCGATCCGTGATGCCCACACGACAGCGCATCATTGACATTCTTCTTGTTGCTATGGGAATGGGTATGAGTGTTTGTGAGGGCACAAGGCAAAAAGAGCCAACGACTCTTACTCTTTTCTTTTTTTTTCTTTTTTTTTCACAAGGTCCTTCTGGAGACGGCTCGCGTTGTTTTTTCAACGAATCACAAGTGGGTGCGCTTTATTGTTTTATCGGGCGCAAACTGGCCCAGCATCCGCGCTCTGTGATGGTCACACGGACCATTTTCCAAAACATGTTGGTAGGTTTTCAGTGCGTGCTTGTGTGTGTTTGTGTATGCGCGCGCCTGTGTGTGCGTGTGTGTCAGTCACATATACTCTGAGTATACGTGTTTGATACGTGATATATATATGTTTGTATGTGTGTGCGTGTCTGTCTGTCTGTCTGTGTGTGTGTGTGTGTGTGTGTGTGTGTGTGTGTGTGTGTGTGTGGGAGTTTGAAACTAAATACACACAAATGTGTGTGCGTGTTGTGGTGTGTCTGTCGAGGCTCACAATCTTGTGAGTGTGCATTTCATCAATGGAGGATATTGGCTTCTGTATGCCACTTACATTTTTCCCCCTCTGTCTCGCTCTAGCGATATTTAACGGGCTCTCAAGACATGGACACGCGGGAGGAGCGACAGGATGCATTGCTCGAGCTGCTTCACGCAGGAGCCTTGAAGGACCTGGACGAGACGACTCTTTTGAAGTTGGCTGAAAATGCCAAGTTTTACCAGGTGAGTCCTCATAATAATAATAATTTTCGTGCACTGTATTAATACCGTTTTTTGTATGTGTTAGGTTCTTGAGCTGCTGTATGGACGAGAGAAGCGCTACGACAAGATTCTGTTCTGTTATTTGCGGGATGACATGATGCGACGCAAAGCATTGGGGTTTGTCCATCGGGTGTTTAATGACAAGGACCGTTTTACTGACAACGATCGGTACGAGACATATTTATGTGTGAATGACGTTTTGATAATCATTTTTACGTCTCCCTCCTCTCTCTCTATCACTTTGTTTTTCACTTCGTTTTTTCTCTATTACTTTGTTTTTCTCTCTATCACTTTGTTTCTCTATCACTTTGTTTCTCTATCACTTTGTTTTTTCTCTCTATCTTTCTCTCTCTCTCTCTCTCTGTGTGTGTGTGTGTGAATAGAATTCTGATTCGAGAGATTGCGGTTGAGAATGCGTTTGCTCTGGTATCGTCCGAGGCGCGTTCGGCTGCACCTCTTGTGATGCAAGACATGCCCAAGGAACTAGACAAGATTGTGCTGGCACTTATGAAGGACCATGCGGTGTGCTACAGTACGACGTGATAAAGAGAGACTTGTTTGTGTTGCCTATTGACACTCATTTGTACCTCTTTGTGTTTTCAGCGTTTCTCCAGGGAGTGTTTGAGTGGGACGCGCAGGCGCCTGAACGGGGGGCCATTGCCAAGGAAACTATCAAGACGGAGCACCATGAGCTTTTTATTTCACTCATGTGTGAACGTGAGCCCGCAAAAGTGTACAGTTACCTGAAAAACTCGGATAACTACAGAGCAAAGTACGAAAAAAAAACATGCAATTATGTTTTTGTTTTTGTTTTTATTTCTTCTTTTGTGTGTGTCTCTGCTTTCTTGTTGTAGAGAAGTTCTCGAAGCGTGCACTGCGCACCGAGTGACGGATGCGATGGCGTGGCTCATGGAGCAGTTGGGCGACATTTCGGGTGCATTTGCACTTATTGCAGAGACTCTCTTGGTATATCACACAGATAGCACAAGTCACAGAGAATGAGAATCATGTTGTTTTTGTTTGTTTGTTTTGGGTTTTGTTTTTGTGTGTGTTTAGGTTCGACTTGCGGATATGCAACGAGTGTATCGCGAAGGAGGAGACACTGCCACTGCGTTCAATCGTGTCAAGACCATTCTATTGGTTTCCATTGGGGTAAAAAAAAACTGATTTCAGTGATGCATCCGATTTTTGTGTTTCTGACGGCTCTTACTTAGCTGTGTCAACGAAACTCGCTGAAATTGGAAGAGGGTCCGCGCGAAAAAATGTGGTTTAAGCTGTTAGACACATTAGTTGATGCGCAGCGCAAACTGAAGAAGGTAATTATGATTGATTGAATGGAATTCAACCCACTCATGCACTAAACGTATCCCTTTGTGTGTCTCGACTTCTCTTTTGTGATCATGGTGCGCAGCAACCGCCAACAGACGAGAGCAGTGGTGAGGCACTGATGGACGCACTGCGCGAATTGTCCACTATTGTGCTCAACAATCTCACGGGGTCCGTCTCACTCAAATCAACCATGTTTCATGTCATGCAGGTACACACACACACACACACACACACACACACACACACACACACACACACACACACACACACACACACACACACACACACACACACACGCACACACACAATCACAACAACAAAAACAAAACATGACAATATTAATAATAATATTTACATAATACGAAGAGCTTACTCACACACACACACAATCACACAATCACAACAACAAAAACAAAACATGACAATGTCAATAATGATATTTACGTAATACGAAGAGCTTACCCACACACACACACACAATTTGTATGTTTCATTCTTGATAGGATCCCGATTTCTCAACGGGTAAACTAAGTGAGATGAAGGACCTTTTGACGGGGATGCTCGACACATATAACTACGAAGCGACACTGCTCAACACAACCAATGCCATTCTGCGCACCGACCTTTTCCGCTCGGCCGGTTGGCTGCGTTTCCATCGCTCAAAGGGTATCGTAGAGCGTGCGCGAGAAATTGTACTTATTCTCTCGTCTCTTTTCCTTGTTTTATTATAAGGTATTCGTAAGCATGTTTTGGGGGGAGGGACGGCCAAGTCACTGTTTGATTTGCTGAGTGGAGCGGATGTTCCACCGCGAGCAGAGGCAGTACTGAGTGAGAAGGGCGGGAGTGGAGGCGGGAAGCGAGGGAAGCGGGAGAAGCCGGTGATTGTGGTGATGGGGGAGAATGGAGAGCTATTGACCGGAGAGGGAGGAGGAGGTGGGGAAGGGGGAGGAGGGATGGAGGAGGAAGAGGAGGATGACGAGGAGGATGAGGAGGAGCGAGTGGCGCGTGTGCAGGCAAACAAGCCTAAGACGATCATGGCGATGATTCGGGCGGGAAGTGAGCGACGAAAGAATTTGATGGATCCCGTGGAACGAGTGGCCGAGACTCGCGAGCGCATGCAGAACCGACTGGCCGCCATGACGGTGTACAAGTCATTGTTGGCACAAGATGAAGAAGATGAGTATGGCTACACTGGAGGCGGTGGTGCGAAGGACGATGGTCTTGGGGCGTGGGGCGGTGGTGGCACAGGGGAGAGTGGCAATGCGAACCTCGTGTCGCTGTCGCTCGCTCCGCCTCGGGTGCCCATTGAAGACTTTGAGGTGCGCTCTCGTGAGCCAGGCACGTTGCCCGACGATGCAATGTTCTCAGCAACACTTGATCTGCCGTTCACAGCCGCTGCCATTGACGACTATGAGGATGATGGCGAAGAGTTTGACCTTGATGCGTATCTCAAGCAACTCGACATGTAAAAATAAAAATTATAATTATTATGATTATTATTGAATGAGCGTATGTGTGTGTGTGTGCAACTAAGCAATACCAGTATGTGTGAAGATAATAAATAGTAAGAGTCTGCTTGCACTGAGCACAATGTCTGCGCGACAGTCGGAGCAGAGATGATAGATCAAAGAGCGATAAAAATGAGAAAGACAGTGAAGCGCTAGAATTGAGTTGAGGGCGAGAGGTGAGGTTTTTTCCGTCTGTCAGTGAGTTGGACGAGACTGAAATTGATAATGAATAAAAATTAAAAAATTAAAAAAATTGTCTCTTCTTACTATACTCGGTAGTATGCCCCGTCGTGGGGACCCCGTTGGACCGCTACCGGTCCCCATTGAAAACTCGCCTTGCTATTTTGATTTGGAGGTCCGTTTTACCTTTCGTCGCTCTGTCTCTCTCTCTCTCTCCTCTCTCTCTCCATACACTCTCTTGCCCCACGCACCTCCAACAAGTACTTGCCCACTCTCAACATGCACTGGATACGACTGTTCCCCATCGACGCGTCGTCCGCATTGTGTCTCAAGTGAAATGTGTCATCTTCGACATCACATCCAAAAAAAAAAATTCCCCTTTTCTCGTCTCACTCACTCACTCAGTCTCTCTCTCTGTGGAGCTCTCTTCCACACCCACCCCCTTGTCGTGCGGCAGCATCACTTGTCCTGCCTCCACAACACTCACAAATGTCTCTACTCCTCGACAGTTCACCTTTCCGCACTCCCAAGTCGAAATCGTCGATGTCGTCCTGCTCCTCCCAAATGCTCTCTTTCTCCTCTTCCTGGTACGTCTCCCCGCTTCCACTCCTCCCTTTTTCTCCCTCTCCCTCTCTCGAGCGTGCCCTGACCTGTTTCGTAGCTCTTCAATTTTCGTCACTTCACTTCTCGACTCAAATCGACCGACTCAGTCGTCATTTCGCTGTTCTTCGCGCTTACCTGTCTCTGTGCGTGCTCGTGTGTTGTGCGAACATCCTACCATATGGCGATGCGTTTTGAATTCAATGCGAATGAGGTGAGAACCACTTGTGTATATTATTGTGTGCTGTGACTTGCGATCTATAATATAACACGACAAACACCAATAGGTCTTCTGGCTTCTCGTGCGCTTCTTCACACTCATGCTGGAAGTGAGTGTCATTGTGTTTGGGTTTCTCTTTGGGCACATTCTCAATTCCCGACGCAGTGTCAAGCTGACGCTCGCCCTCACCTTTGGTGTGTCGCTCCTCCTCACTGCCATCCAAGGTGTCCTTGATTTCCTTGGACACGCCAGAACCACAACCGGAGTAAGAAACACATAAAATTATATATATATAAACAAACACCTGAGCACTCATATAATTTTCGTATTTTTAGTCCAATGTCAATTACTCTAAACTTCACGGGATTTTTCTGTGTCTCACGAGCGTTGTATTCACTTTGGCCTATCTTCTCATTATTCTCATTCCGTTTACTCGTTTAAAACGTCGTTTCCCGAAAGGTACTAAAATCATTCTTAATATAAATAAGAACATACATAACAGAGCTGTGCTCAATGTCAAAACAGAACAATATACAAAACAGAAAAAAATGAATAATTAACATAATTATCATCATTATAATAATTTATTTTCTTTCGTGCTTTATTGCACTAAAACTTTTTATTTCGTATAGTCAAACGGTCATTTTATGGCTATGCAATCTTTCTGTTTGTGACCAATTTTATTCAGGCGTTGGGCTGCGTTTTGATTTTCGTCAATCAATTTGGCGGTTTATGGTAACACTTTTTTGTTATGATGAATAATATAATAATAATCCTCTCTCTATTATAGCCTTGTTGACATTTCAATGTACATTTACTTGGGATTCTTTTCTGTTCTTGTCTATTTCGTTATCCTTCGCGTAAGTCTTTCTATCACTTTGTTTCTCTCTTCTTTTCTCTCTCTCTCGATCACTGTGTTTCTTTCGCTCTCCCTTTTCTTTCTCCCTCTCTCGATCTTTTTGTTTCTTCTCTTTCCCTCTTTTCTCTCTCTCTCTCTCTCTCTCTCTCTCGATCACTGTGTTTCTTTCTCTCTCTCTCTCTCTCTCTCTCTCTCTCTCTCTCTCTCTCTCTCTCTCTCTCTCTCTCTCTCTCTCTCTCTCTCTCTCTCTCTCTCGATCACTGTGTTTCTTTCCCTTTCCCTCTTTTCTCTCTCTCTCTCTCTCTCTCTCTCTCTCTCGATCACTGTGCTTCTTTCTCTTTCCCTCTTTTCTCTCTCTTTATCTCTCTCTCTTTATTTCTCTCATTTTCTTTGCACTATAGGACTTCTTCAAGATGAACCTGAGCGACATGATTTTCTACGACGACACGAAAGAGTACTCGGAAGGGGCCATCGCCAGCACGACTCAGACTGTCTCGCATGCATCGGGTGATTTGCTTGTTGCCAATGGCGCTGCTCGTCCCCTGTTGAATCCTGCCGAGCAGAGTGGCGTATACCCGCGCGCCAGTGTTGGTTACTATGGCAATCCTTTGGCCAATCAGGTGCATAATAACTTCGCCACACTCACGCGTCGCGACTCTGAAGAGGATTATGAGAATGAATTGGGCGTGGGACCGAATGGGGAGCGCGAGAGAACCTTTCGGGCATTTTCAAGTGGGAGCGAAACCAAAGCCTTGCTCATCAATCATCAGTATTACGACGGCACGTCAAGTGCAATGCCGGCACATGCGACGGCCGAGGCCGATGAATACCGCAGACTGCGCGGCGACAGCATTTCGTCTTTTAATGCGCGTCACACCGCCGACCCGTACGTGTTGGATGATGATGTGGCTGCGGCTCAGCTCGCGGCCGCCGCCACCTCGTACACCCACTACCGTCCTGTACGCGGTGTTGACGCCAGCTCGCTGTATGGTAGTCAGCACTCAAAGTATCACAGCAGTCATCTCGATTCTATGGCCGACACACCTCTCCCCACCAGCACGTCTACCGCCTCCGCCAATATCGAGTCGTCCACCTCCACTGCCATCCCTCATCATCATATGATGCCCAGCTCGCTCGATGCGTACATGCGTGCAACCGCAAGCACTGCAGACTCCACTCCTATCATGAGTCCCGTCAAGGGAACTCCCAGGCGCTCTCCGTCTCCTGATCACTTTGTATAAAATATTATTATCATTATTATTATCATTATAATTATAATTAATTATTATTATTATTATTATTATTGTAATATTATTATTAATATTTCTTCTTTCATTCAATCCGTCTTGAAGTGGTTACAAGTTGCCTTGATTAAAAATCACAAACGAGTGTGCAGCTTCTTCAAAAATTGAATTTGTACTAATTTAAATCGACATTAATCCATTGGACAATCATATAATAATAATAATAATATTGTATTGTTTTTTTCTCTTATCGTTGATGGCACCAGTAGAAAATGGATGGATATTTTCCAAAACCATGATGTAGAGAGGCGGTTCATGAGAGACAATGAATGAATGTGTATGTCTTATTAATAGCGCGAAATACCCCTGTTCTGCGCAGCTGGATCGACACGAGTGTCGCTTAACAGAAGTTGTATCACATTGTGATGGCCTCTCCTGTTGGCCCACCGAAGCGCAGCATTGTCCTGCGCCGCCGGGTCCACGCGCGCATCCGACATCAACACACGCACCGTATCCACTTTGCCCGTCTGACACGCTAGCTGGATCGCCAAGTTGTTGTTTGCCGCTGGATCTGCACGACCGTCCGCCAACAACAATTTTACCACAGTACAGTGACCAAATGTGCTCGCGCGTTGGATGGCTTCGTTGGCGTTTGCCGCCGGGTCCGCCCGTGTGTCCTCCAACAGCATGCGGACAATTGTGTCCCGTCCACGCCGACAAGCGTGGCGTAGGGCACTGCTGTCGTCTGCTGTCGGGTCAACTCGATCATCTTGCAAGAGGAGTTCAACCACTCTTGCGCAGCTGTTCCGGCACGCCTGTCGAAAGGCGTCGTTGTCGCAAGCGCTTGGGTCCACACGTGTGTCACCAAGGAGAAGACGCACCACCCCGCAAGCACCAAACTCGCTTGCGTTTCGGATAGCCTGATCGTCCTTTGCCCCCGGATCCAGCCGACCGTCGTCCAGCAACAGTTGCACCGTGCTCGTGCGTCCGTACCTACTCGCACATCG
Organism: Ministeria vibrans ATCC 50519; assembly: GCA_943704425.1. Lineage (NCBI taxonomy): Eukaryota > Filasterea > Ministeriida > Ministeriidae > Ministeria > Ministeria vibrans. Next base: position 90,102 of record CALSCP010001613.1, read on the forward strand.
AATTGCCTCACTCTCCGCGGCGGCTGGGTCTACTCGGCGGTCCTGCAACAACAGCTCTACCACTTCTGTGTGTCCCTCTGCACTGGCCCACCGAATGGCAGCGTTGTTGTTGGTTGCAGGGCTCAGGGGAAGTTGCAACAGCAGTCGAACCACCTCCGTGTGTCCGTTTCGACTCGCACTCCAAATCGCGTCGTCAAAAATCGGTTGTGACGAAGGTAGCCTCTCTTTCACGCTATGTTCCCACGCTATGCTGCTGCTTGCTGCAGGGTTCACGCGACCATCTTCTAGCATTAGATGCACCACCTCCAGGTGACCACGCTGACACGCGTGACGGAATGCCTTGCTGTCATTTGCCGCAGGATCTACGCGATCGTCTTGTAGCAAAAGCTGTACCATTGACGCCATTCCGTCAAAGCAGGCACGTGCAAGGACGTGGTTGTTGCGCGACGCAGGATCCACGCGTTGGTCAGCCACCAATAGATGTGCCACCTTCCAGTGACCCGACACGGCCGCGACCCAGAGAGCCTCGTTGTCGCGCACAGCCGGATTCACACGCTTGTTAGTCAACAACTGTGCCACCACAAGCAAGAGTCCCGATTTGCTTGCCACCACGATGGCGGGTTTGTCCGTTGCAGAAGGATCCACTCGCCCATCGGCCAGCAATGCCAGTGCGACCTCCTCGTGACCTGCCTCGCTGGCAATGAGAAAAGCCGCATTCATGTCGTGTGCCGTCGGATCCACGCGATGGTCCGCCAACAAAAGCCGCACCACTTCCACATGGCCAGAGAGACTCGCTTTGAACAAGGCGTTCTTGGCGTCCACTCCATCAATTCGAAAAGCACGTCTATCGGCCAACAACAGGCCTACTATTGCTGCATAGCCCTCCCTGCTGGCAATGCGGAGGGAAATGTTGTTGTCTATCGTAGGATCCACGCGGGGATCCTGCAACAACAATCGCACCACCTCAACGTAACCCCTCCGGCAGGCCGAGACGAGAGGAGAATTGTAAGGGGCGCAAGGGTCGACTTGGGGATGGGCCAACAAGCATCGCACACACTCGACGTGTCCATGCCAGCACGCCGAGTCGAGGGCCGCGCTGCGGCGCGCTCCCGGATTCACGCGACGGTCCGCCAACAACAACTTCACCGTCTCCGTGTGTCCGTAAGCACTGGCAGAACGGATGGGAGAATTCTCTTTGACGGTCGGGTCAACACGTTCGTCGGCCAACAGATCGCGCACCAGCGCAGTGTACCCAAGCTGGCTCGCCTCCTGGATGGCGGCGTTATCTTGCACCGCTGGATTCACCCGAGCGTCGGCCACCAAGACGCGCAGCGCAGCCTCGTGGCGTCCCGGCAAGCATTTCCCGTGTGGTTGCGCAAACGACTCGGTCGACAAAGCCATTTGAAGGGGCGCCTCTGTCAACGCCAGCAGCTCATGGACAATCTCAGGGCAGCCGGCACGACAGGCACAGGTCACGGCAGTCACATGGTCGCACAAGGAGGCGTCGGTGCACTGCAAGAGCAGCAGCAGCAGACGCGCAAGTCCCAGGCGATTTGCCGACAAAAACAACCGATGCACACGCAGCGGCGCCATCTGCCTGCCACCCTGCCATCGCAATGGATGCCGCTTCAAGCGCAGTAGCACCTCCAGCGCAATGGCGTCGGCGTCCTCGTCGTGCAAGCGCATGCGGAGTAACGTGACGAATCCAGTGTCGACCACGATAGCGCGAAACCCTTTGCTCACACTGCTCAAAACGACGGCTGTGGTTGGCGTGCACCACGATATTATCAGCGCCTTCAGTTCGGCAGAGAGGCGATTCATCACATGAAATGGAATGTGTGAATGATTAATGAATGAATCAGAAATTCTCAGAGGACAGTCTTCATTTTTATTTACTGTAAGTGTCCATTCTTGTTTCTTGATCCCTCTCTAGCGCCCTCAACTTTTATTCATTGTCGCAGGCATGGCGAACGGTAAGTCACTGTGTGTGGGGGTGTATTGAAGTTGTCCTGTTGCAATGGCTGCAGTCGCGATTTAAAACAGAAGAGGCCCGACCCGAAGAATCAGCTTTGCTTGCAAATTACGGTCTGCCGTCTGGGGGCAGGGGTGGGCTGTGGGGTATCGTGTGTGGTGATGGTGCTTGCGTCGTGTTTGAGGGTGGCTGTTGCGTGCGAGAGGGGAGGGGTTTCGTCCGAAGCAGAACTCTGCGTCTCCAAATCAGGGTGTGCGTTGTCTGCTTGGGGATGTTTCTACCTGCCGGCTGTGGTGGCGGTGGTGGTGGGGGTGGTGGCGCGATGGTGCAGTGGTGTCGTCTGTCGTTTTCGTTTTTTTTTTGTTCTGTTTTGTTCCCATTCTCTGTGTTTTCCCTATCCGCCGAAGCAGAACTCTGCGCCTTCAAATCAGGGTGTGCGTTGTCTGCTTGGGGATGTTTGTACCTGCCGGCTGTAGTGGTGGGGGTGGTGGTTGGTGTGGTGGCGCGATGGTGCAGTTTGTCTGTCGTTTTCGCTCTTTATTTCTGTTTTGTTCCCATTGCGCCTCTGTTCCCTGTGTTTTCCCTATCGGGTGGGGCGCCTTAGCCCTTTTTTCTCCTTGGCAACTTGCGAAAATCGGCTGCGAATGACCAATGGGATAATCCGAAGCGGTCAATATGTTGTTCGCGCGTCTGAACTCTGCTCTCGTTGGGCTGGAAAGGCTCACCGAGCAACGAAGGCGCTGTCCCTGATGCGTGCCTCATGCTGGGGATGGCTGAAGGGTGGTTTTTCCTGCTGTTTTATATTTCTCGTTTTTTGCGTTTGTCTGTTTCACGCAACCAGTGTGTCATGGGCGCGACAAAGTGTGGCTTGAATTTATGTGTCAGGGGGGGTTGAGGTCGGTGTGTTTATGAAAAGCGGGTATATATAGCACTTTTAAGAAATTCTTAGAGCGAGACTCGGAAAGGATGGAGCGAGTGCGAGAAGAAATAAGGAAATGTCGGGAAAGTGGAGCTGTGAGGCTCAACCTCTCCTCCAACCAACTGACCGCGGTGCCCCCGGAGCTCGGCCAGCTCACGGCGCTCCGTACCCTCACCCTCCACTCCAACCAACTGACCGCGGTGCCCCCGGAGCTCGGCCAGCTCACGGCGCTCCAGGACCTCAACCTCAACTCCAACCCCCTCCTTTTGCACCCGCCACCGGAAATCATTCGTCGCGGCCTCAAAGCCATACAAACCTACCTCTGTGAAGCACCAGCGCTTATCTCCTCCCACCGTGCTAAGCTACTCGTCATGGGCGAAGGCAACATTGGCAAGACTTGCCTCCTCCGTCGTTTGGTTTCCGACGAGTACGTCGAGCAGACAATGACCGACGGTATTCAAGTCCAGGAGTGGCAGCTTGATGAGGATCTCTTTACCGGAACCGTGAGGTATTTTCTTGTCTCCACCATGTATTTTAATATATTAACGCGATACACACTTCCCTCCAGCACCTGGGACTTTGGTGGTCAGGAGATCTACCTCAACTCGCACCAATTCTTCCTCACAGACCGCTGCGTCTATCTGCTGGTGCGGAACGGCCGCGACGACGTGCACGAAAAGGCAGTGAAATGGCTTCATCAGCTTGCTGCGCGCGTTCCCAACGCCATGGTGGTTGTAGTGGCGACGCGTCAGGATGAAGTAGCCGGTGCCACACACCGTCCGGTCCCGCGCGATGCACTGCGCGAGCGAGGTCTCGAGAAACTCATCGTGCATGAGACAGAACTGTGGGTCAGCTCGCTCACGGGCCACAACATCCCCGATCTCAAGAACTTGCTACTCAAGCAGCTACTCAAACAGCCCATGACCTGCGCACAATACCCACGCGACTGGGTCGAATTCGCCAGTCATCTGGGGGGTGTGCGCGAGAAGTTTGTCGGTCCCGTTGCGCTCGAGGAGCTTATCGACTACGCCGTCAAGCACTGCTCGGTGAGCAGAGGTCTTGCTTCCCTGATGGTGGAAACGATGCACGACTGGGGCGTGTTCGTGCGGTATACTCGTGGCGACCACGTCTTTGTCATTGTGGAACCACAGTGGCTGCACGACCGGTTTGCCGAGGTTGTCACTGCGACGGCCGCTGGAGTAGCTGCGCTCGACATCCAGCATGGCATCGTGCGCGATGAACAACTCCGTGCACTTCCCAAGTGGGAGATTATGACGCGTAGTGCGCGGGATGACGTGATCTCTCTTCTCCAAGAGTTTGAAATCATGCTGCCTGCCTTCACTGAACACCTCGATGGTGTCGAGCAGCAGCGATGGCTCGTTCCAGCTCACCTCCCAGACGATCGACCTGAAGGGTTCCATGCGGAGATGAATGAGCTCAGTGGTACGCTCGTCGTCTACCGCGTGCAGCTGTCGTTCTTTCCTACCGGATTGTTCGCATGGCTTGTTGTGCGTCTCCGCGCCACGCTCGCCCTCGCAGGTCGCGATTGTGTGCGTGCGCTGTACAAGACTGGCGTAGCGCTGTACGATGCTCGCACTGGCACACGTGGCGTCGTCTACGCTGACCGCGACTATGTGTATGTCCGTGTGCGAGGTCGTGAGCCGTGGGATCTGGGCCGTAACGTGGTGGACGTGCTCCTCAACTTGGCGGCCGCGCGCTTCAAGGGCCTTGACACAAACAGCTTTGTGCGATGCCCGAGCGAAAAATGTGCGAGTGTGGAGTCGTCGGTCACTGCACAAGTGTTCTTCTCCCTCGAAGTATTGAGGGAGTGTTTGGAGGAAGGTCTTCAAGCGTTGATGTGCCACAGTTGCAAAAAGCTTATTAACGTCGCCTTGTTGCTCACGGGCGAGTACAGCCCCCCACAGATGACTCACGCCAACAGCAAGACAGAGCAGGATCTTTTGTTGACACAGGGTGTCGATCGTATGTGTCGGATTGAAGACTATGTGCGTGACCTTCACCATGAGCTCACTGGCGGGCCTGTCTCTACTGACGCTGCGCTCACCCCGGATCTCTACGCGGCCATTGATGTTCTCAACACCGTGTCGGCGCCACCAGAACAGACCTTGCGCCAACGCATCCTCGGGATGCTAGAACAACTGCAGCAGGGGCAGACGGACATCTTTGCAGTCGCTTCTGCCAGCGAGCAATACCTGGTTCGCGTCATGCAGGAGATGAAGCGCCTCCACGACAAGGCCGACCGCACATTCCGCTCGCTGCTCGATCGTGACGCAAACACCCCACGCGTCTTCTTCATCACACAGCGCTGCTGTCCAGACAAAGCCAAAGAGACCAAGCGCCTACACCTCCCCACGTTGAAGAAGACGTTCAAGCTGCACTTGTGCTGTGAATACAGCGACCACGTTCATTGTACGCGCGAGTACTCGATCCGTCTGACCAAGAAAGCGTTGCGAAAGTTTGCTGGGCCTCTTCGCACCGTCCTTAAATTCGCCGCACCTCTGCTCAAGTTTGCTGTGGGTACCAGTGTCACAGCCGCCGGCTTTCCCGAGTTCAAAACACTCGCAGCGAACCTTGCGAGCATGCTCAGCAGCGACCTTCGCGCTGCTCTCCAAGATGACTCGAGCTTCGAACGTACAAACCAATATGCAGCTATTTTCTCTAACCGAACATTATTTCTCCAGGTCTGACACAGCTCGCGGACGGTAATGACGAGTCTGACCACGATCTACGCGACACCGGCAACAACGATATGTATCGTGAACTCGAGGCATTTATTTTGCAGCAGGACCCACAGAGGCAATGGGGCCTCGAGAAGGTCACACTCACGGACGGCAAGACTGCATTCCTGTGTCCAGAGCATGCGAAGGCGCTCAAGGCGTTTACAATTTCCAACCTGACTATGTAGATTGTAAACCTTGGTAGTTAGGGATACATGAGAGAACGGAACAAAAATGATTATTTTTTTTTATCACTCGCCCGGTTACGATCCAACCTCTATTCGTGACCGACACCATTAATGTGCTCTTTGAAGTCGAACACAACGTCATCCGACCATTCAACCAATTCATTTTTTTTTTTTTTTTTTGGAAATCCTAGCTAGGGCAGAAACTTCATTGTACAAGACAATCTAGCCATCCGAAGCGACTGCTCCACTCCCGCATGGACCGAAACGGATACTCCATGAGACTTGCATGTAGACTTAGTCACCCAAGCAAGTGACTATCCCCACCGCTGAAACGCCTCCCGATTTTAACTAAAAATTAACGCACGCAAAAAGGAAAACAGAAAGGGGGCAAGGGAAAAATACAAGGCGGGAATCTCTGTTCGACAGTGTTCCGTCACTCAGCCCTATCTCGCCACCCGAGCTCCAGCAAGGACCTGATCTGACACTCTCTGCTAGAAGCCTGGCCCTATCCCTATCTCGCCACCCGAGCTCCAGCAAGGACCTGATCTGACATTCTCTGCTAGAAGCCTGGCCCTATCAGGTTCCAGGACAGCCCAAGATAATCTCTGTTGACAGCCGGCCCTCCCAGCCCTACCCTACATAGACTTCAACAGAGAAGAACTGAGTCGATATTCTCTGATAACCGTGTGGGTTGTTCGAGGGCCGGGTGGCGAGATAGACGACAGTGTCAGCAGAGAAACTCGCAGCCAGACTATCCTCTGTTTTCCCAGCCCTTACCCCAATTCGCTCGGAATAGATCCTAAGAAAAGAAGAACACATTTCCAATTTATTAGAAGAAGAAGAATACAACCCATTTATTAATGATCCAATTTTATTTATGGTATTCCAATTTTTATTAGAAGAAGAAGAAGAATACAACCCATTTATTTATGATTTTCCTAACTTTAACAACTCACGGTCAACGCCTCTACCGTCAAATTCGTGAACCCCTTGTTAACGTTGGCAGGGTTGATGACAAGCGCCCCTGAACCCACGCAGGCATCTACCTTTAATAGTACAATAGTCACCTCGCCCCTACAACGTGAAGCAGGGCAGCAATGGCATTCGCTCGTGAAGTACACGGGCAAACTCGGGGTCGCCACACGACTCGATTGTGTCCACGAGCAGCCGACGTTGCCAGCGAGCGACTCGGGCCGCGCGCACATCCTCTGCCGCCTCCATCACATCCTCGAGCCGGGCAATATCATCCTCGTCACCCTGCTCCTCGTCCTCGTCGTTCACAGCCTCCTCGCCACGACCACTACCCTGCTGCTGCCTCCGCTTCCTCCCCTCTCCACCGCCACCAGCACCCCCACCGCCGCCATCCTCGACCTCCAAAATGGTCCCAAGTGGACCCCGCAGCAGTGACGGCCGCGACGGTGCCGCCAGCCAGTCGTGGAGGGCTCTCTGGAGCTGGTCAGCCCGCTCAAACTGGACCGTTCGCAGCGCAAAACGCCTGCCTCCATCCCTTGCCACCAGCGTCACTTGAAAGAATAGCCGGGGCGTGTACAGAAAGGCGGCGCAGTCGTAGTCGGAGGCAAAGTTGGCGCAGACACACTCGCCCTGCACCTGGGGCAAGAATTCGCTGGGATTGTGCGAGTCGACCGCCTTGAGCTCGACGACGGCAACAAGGTCGGGCCGCGACGCCTCTTTGAACCGTTCGCCGTGGAGTGTCCGGTTGAAGGCGACGTCGGTGGTGCCGGCCAGATGGAGCTGGGGCGCCGAAAGCAGCGTGTGATTGCGGGTGACACCAAAGGGGCCGTTCCACGAGGGGTCGCGCGGGATGATCTAGGGAAGGTGAGACAGGGCAAGGAAGCAAAAAAAAAAAAGCTCACCTGTGCCTGCAAATGCTCGACAAAGAGAGGCTGCTCGTGCTTCTCGACGGCACTGGTGAAACGATGGGGCATGCCGAGACCGTCCATAGTCGAATCGGCGTCCTCAATGCCCGACCGCTGAATGCCGGCAGTGCGTAGGCGTGAGTCGAGCTTTTCCTGCGACAGTCCCGACAGAGCGACTGTCTCGGCTGCGAGAACAGGGGGTAGTTGAGAGGATTGCATTTTAGGCTGGGTCGTACTTTTCTCTTGCAGAAGGGTTTTCATGCCTGTCCGAAGTTCGTTCAGGGCTTCTCTGTCTGTTGTGACAATGGGGAGGAGGTGAGAAAGAGTGAGGTTGGGCAATTTAAAGAATGATCACCTTCAGTTGAGAGCGTCGAAGCAGTCGTCGAGCCTACACAGAAAGCACAAGGTGAGTTCAGACTCAAAGACAAAGAAGCTTCTCACTTTTCGTCGAGTTCTCCTGATCAAATGCCACCTCTACAAAGTTCAAAGACAGGGTGAGCAGTGGACAAACGTGTGAATCGAGATGACGTACGAATTCCAATGTACAAAAGGCGAATGTCAAACTGAGAGGGGTCGGCTTCCGTTTCGAGGTCTTCGGTGATTCTCACAATGAATGTGTTCCGTCGATTACCGCCTGTCTCACTTTGAGAGTCGACAAAGGCCGACCAAATCTGCTCACCGCTCAAGTGATGACCAATGTTTGCTGCTCTTTCATCCCGATTGAATGGCGCCGCAGTGAGGCATGCAACAAGAGTTTCACCAGACGCCATCGTTTGAACTGTCAAAGGTTGTGTCAGTTGGAATGAACCGACGTTCTTACTTACGGTCACTGAAGGGCGCGCTACTAGCTGCCATGGTCGTTTATTGCTACACAAAGGAAGGTGAAAATCAGTGCGGCCGATAAGCTTTTGGCGTGAACTGTTGAGTTCGCAACTTCTTTCAAGAAAAAGCAACGAATTCCAATTGAAAAGGCACAAAAAGCCGTGAGTAACAGACACATCAACGTCCACAGCACATAGATGAGAAACACTGAAACGAGACGAGTTTGGTAATGCAGTAGGAGAGGCGTTTCAGGTTTTTTTTTTCTTTATTTTGAAAGAGCGAGAGAGAGCGCAACGTTGCTTTGAGCGACTCCCGAGCGCAGATACGTGACAAATACACACAAGATAGTCGCAGACACAAGATAAAGGGAGGGCAAGAGAGAAGAGAGGAGAGCAACGCAAAATCTCCCACAAAGCTAAGGGCAAATAGTAAGAGAGCGCAATAGCGTGCTAGTGTTGCATCGGTGCCTTACGTATGGACGGTGGCAGCTGAAGTAGAGAAAACCACAAAGAGAAGCTCAGAAGGTGGAAAAAAGTTGAGTGACTTAAGTCAGTTAAATTCAGTTCATCAATCGCCCATTACAAAGTCCACACTCTGCGCCCTGCAAGTTGAAGAATTTGCTCATGGCTTATACCACTCAGTCTCTTCCTTTTCCTAGCTTAGTAAGCTTACTCAAACAGGCAGAGACACACAACGCACATTCATTCTTTGTCACACACACACACACATGGACCCAGCCAGGGCGCGACCACTGCAACGCGCCGCTTCTTGGGCTGTACGCAAAGTTTTTAACAGGCACGCCTCGGTGGCGAGATTCTCTGTTGAAACTGGGGTGGCGAGAGAAATCCCGCTGCTCCGCCACCCTCACTCCCTGACAGCAGAGAAATCTCAGGCACCAGCCTATCGCACCACCTGACCCCGTCTCGCCACTGAAAAGGAACACAAGCCTCCTGTACTTGAATAGATGCATCATTCGAGAGGGAAGGACGTGACTCGGGGACAAGGGAGAGAGTGATGGGCACAGGGCCGAGTCGTGAGAAAAAAAGAATAAACAAGGGACACTTGATTTCCGATCGCTCTCAAAATACTACTCCTCTGCATTCAAACCAACCTCTGTCACAGCATGAGTGTTGGAAAGCACGGGGATGTCAGTGGTTAAGTGAAAGCTCGAGCCTCGACCATGCACCTCTAGCCTAAAGTCTGCGTCATAGCCGAACTCATCCCGTGGCGTCTCCGTCATGTGCGCAGTCCAGCATCGCCCTGTCCGCAGTACAGCCACTGCAGCGCCGAAGAGATGGTTGTCCGTCTCCTCAACGTACCTCTCTTCCACGTACCACGCAAGGTAGTTGATGATCCCCGTGAGAAGCGACGCCACACTCGCATGCTCCGTGACGTGCCACTGCGGCGCGGCCACAAACGCTTCTGTTTCAATGTACCGCCGGGCGAACAGTATTAACTTGCCGTCCTGAAACACAAGGCGAAGCTCGTCTCCGGCGATGTCCATGCGAGAGACGCGCACGCCGGTCATGGAGGGGTAGTGCTGGCGGTTGTAGGGCAGAAACCCAGGCGTCGAGGTCAGAGATGCGGGACAGACGTCCGAAAAGGTCTCACAGATGCGTCGGGTGACGTTCTTAGGGCTTTGCGGCAGGGTCTGTGTGCGGTGTGTGGGTTCAGTCGCACTGCGCGCTCAAAATGACGCAGTGCCTCTTTGTCCGGTGGAGCGCCACCAATGCTTCGCCTCGCCGTACGTACCCGCGCCACCACCCGGGCCGCACCCGACACGCCCGTTCGCCGTCGCTCAATGCTGCCTCCCACTCCTCCCGGCGAAAATGCGCGGCCGACCGATTGCTGTACAGCGTGCCGAGCAGCTCGGCGTCGTCACTGCCCACCTGCAGCGCCTCCGTCCACTCCTCAATGGCGTCGTCGTACTCGCCCCGTTTGAACAGATCATTGCCGGCCGTCTTCTTCTCGCTGCAGTACACCCGCTTCTCCTCTGCGGCCGCTGCAGCCTCCTCCGCTGTCTCCGTGGCGGCAGCACTGCCGTTCTTCAGCACCTCTGCGATCGTCGGACGCGACTTGTCCGCCAGCTCGGCGTCAAACACAGCCTCCACTCGCGCACAGCACGCGCCAAACTTGTCGTCAGGCATGTGGTCGACGTGCGAGACTTCGTTGCGCACATCAACCACGTCTTTGAGCCACTTGGTCTTCTTCAGCTTGCGGTCGACGCCCCGCAGCGCACTCGCCAGTAGCGAAATGTCCCATCGCCGGAAGCTGCCCTCGTCCACCTTGGCGCGATACGCGTCAAAGGGGAAGCTGTCATAGCATCGTCGGTAGGTGTGCTTGAACGCCGCACACAGCTGCGCGTCGTCCGCATTCGTGTTGTTGGCGATTGTGTTCGTGCGGAGCATCTGTCGAAACAGTCGACGCAGACGCTCCGTGACCTCCTGCAGAAGACGGTGCATGCGGATGCTGTTCTCCTTCTCGTCGCAAGACGGCTCGCATGCGGGAGAAGCCGGCGTGCCGCCAGCGATGGCCAACGACGATTGTGGAGTTGATTGTGGAGTTGATTCCAACGACGATGGAGTTGCCTAAAATACAATGACATCAACACGCATCCCTGGTCGCCATGTCGCCTTACACGTGAGAAAGATGCGGATGGGGGAGTGACCGACGCCGATGGGTTCTTCTCTTTCAGCAACATGACGAAAAGTAAAATTATATCTACTGTAAAGTAGTGTAAGCAAATGATTATCGCAAGACGTATCCCATAATTATATTGATGGTACAGACACCGCGCGAAGAGACTGCCAGACCGCCTTGCATTTAGCTTGCAAACTTGACCAAGGCTCTTGGGGGAAGATGGGAGAGCAATGGTAAGTCAGTGGTGCTTGTGTCCAGTGAGACCATTGCAATGGTACGCCGTATTCATCCCCCAGACTCCAGAGGGGGCTTGGGGCACTCCGGTAGGGAGTGTGGAGTCAAGGTGGTCTTGAAGCAATCGGGTCGGTGGATGGTGGTCGGTGGGCCCTGCCTGGTGGCTGCTGTGTGCTTCTGTGGTGCACGAGACGCACAGGGACAGAGGAGGGACTGGTCGGCTGCGACTGGTGCGCTCCTTGTCGAAGATTATAATTTATAAGGAAATGTGATGTGAATGGGTTTGGGGGGAAAAGCGTTCAGGTTCGGAATTAATTGCATAATAATAATATCAACAACAGCTTTCTTTACTATTACGGAAATTTTACGCTTGACATAAAAGCCCTAACCCTAAACACAAACTGCCCTTCACACAAACCGCGCTTCCCTCGCCGTCGTGTGGCTTATGGGCATGATCCCCACACGGGTCGAGGCAACGTCCAAGCGGGAGTGCCGTCATCAAACAAGGTCGGTTGCGTTGGAATAAGCGAGACGCACCATTCGCTCAGACTGTGATCAAAAAATGGTGAAAATAATGAGAATGGATAAATCTTCTTCTCATCGAAGCAAATCATAATACCAATAATACATCAATGGCTTCCCAGTGAATACATTGAGTGCTCGTACACATTGCAAATTGAATAGAAGTGGGTGTGTTTTGCTTACTCTTGATTGAACGACTTCGCCCCATCAAACATTAACAACATCTGAGACACTCTCTACAAAATCAAGTTAAAATCCTTTTCTGTTTTTACTTGAGGTTTTTCTTACCGACGTGTCAAACGGAAGAGGTTGGTTGAACGCGGTTGCAGCGTGAAACATTTCATTCATAACGATGACGTTCTGCACACACACACAGAGATGAAACAAACCAAATCAGTTTTTTGTGAGGGGGTAGAATGAAATGACGCACAGAAGTGTTCAGAGAGAGGGGTTGATTGAAAGACGAGGCACCACTGAATAAGAATCGCATATCCGAGACCAGCTAAGCGAGTAATAAAATCATAATATTAAATCATTATTGAGTATTGCGCTGATCAACAAACGTACTGAAGTATCAAATGAGGACAAGCTCTGATTGAACGCAAGAGCTCCCGAGAAGATTGCATACATCTCAGACACACTCTAACATCAATAATAATAAAAATTAATAATAATTATAATAATTATATTATAATAATAATAAATTTATTATTATTTAATTTCGTTACGGAAGTGTCAAAGGAAACTTGCTGATTGAACGTTTCCGCGTTGTAGAACATAAACCGCATGTCAGTGACACTCTGCAAACATAATAATGTGTCAGAATATTTTGTAAGAATAAAGAAGACATTCTTCTGAGTCGTACTGAAGTGTCGAACTCAATAGGCGAATTGAAGCTGTGCGCCGTATGAAACATTGCGTACATGTTTTGGACATTCTATGACAACACAGCAAAAGATCAGTCTAGATTTTGAGTTGTTGTTGTTGTTTTAGGGTGCAACTGACTGAAGTATTGAAGGAAAGTGGCTGGTCAAAGGAGAGGGCGCCCCAGAACATGTATGACATGTCCGTTATATTCTAAAAAGGAAAAAAAAGAAAATAATAATTAAATTAACAACAAACACAACTCAACAACAGCTAATTTATAATCACCTTCGTGTCCCACTGAGTCAAACCCCCTCGATAATCAATGCCACTGTCGCGAAACATGTGCGCAAGAGTGGTCGTCCCCGTCAGATCAAGCGGGTCAGTGGCAGTGATCACAAGATTCGAACACCCGTAGAAGTACCCCCCGCTCGCATGGTCGCCCACTCGCATCCTGCCCCACTGTTGAATCTCACGGAGACGCTCTTTGTCGCCAGCATCGCCAAAACGAAAGCCGACAAAATCGCCTCGTATCGTGACTGTGTGGTTCCCTTTCAAAGCATACTGGTGAGTGCGCAGCGACGTAGCGTAACCCGTAATGGACTCCTCGATGCCCTCATCGCCCCACGTCACAGTGAAGTTGTACACACCGCTCGCCATCATCGGAAGGCTGACGGACGCTCCGTCACTTGTTGTCTCCCACACCGATATGAAGGCAGCCTCTCGTTGGCAGTCCACGCCATCAAACTCGCTTGTGCACTCACAATGATACATTCCCACTACAACAACAGGAAGTGAGATATGACATGAAAGAGGTGTCATTATTATTGATGAAATTTGGAACCCAACGCCTTACCGGCCGACTCGGAACAGCTGCCGCCGTTGAGACAGGGCGATGAGGCACAGCGATCAAGGTGGAGGTCGCAGTGCGTGCCGGTGAAGCCTGCAGTGCACGAACAGAGCGCCATGTCGTTGGAAACCGAGCACGTCGCACCATTCGCACACGGTTGCGACACACAGGGCGCCGCCACGCGCGTCTCCAAGGCAGAGATGCGTGCCATAATGGGTGCAATGGCCGTGAGCACGTCGGCTTCCGTCAGAACACGGTCGTTGCGCACGTACAGCGGTGCAGTCGTCTGCACACTCTTGTTCACTGCGGGTGACAGCACAAGATCCCCATCGCTGTTCCACACAGACGACTCGCTGGAGGCCGCCGCCGCATACGTTGCCACGGTCACCATTGCTATGACCTGCAGCAGAAGGGAGAACATGTTGCAAAAAAAAAATAATAAGTCAGTTATCTGTCGGTAAAGTTCCACAACTCACGTCACACAAATGAATAATGATTGAAACTCATAAATATTCATTCATTCATGCGAATCTACCTTCTTCCAAAGATATCCAAGCTACAGCGTGGCATCTACGCGTCTGGTATTGTCAAGCTGGGCGGCTACGTTGCCAGCGCGGGCCTTGATGCGACCACAACGCACATTGTGGGACCCGACGCGTAACGAAACACAAACCCCACTCCCCCTCACTCACAGGACTTCTTCAGGACTCGCCAAGAGACTCTAGACTACCTCAGACGCTCTGTTAAGGGCCACGAGCACGTGACACCGGCCACAAAGGTGCTGAACAGCCGTTGTTGAGTGACCGTGGCTGATTGTGTTGAACTGAACAATTACCTTTTTCCAGATTCTCCCCGACCGCTGGCTCCAACAAAGCATTCGTCAGAAGAAGTTCCTACCCGAGCAACTCTACGAACTGTTGGACCCGCCGCCGTCGCCGAACGAGCCCAAAGCATCCGCAACAAAGCGAAAGAGACGCTCGAGCGGTTCGTCAAGCGACAGTGACACTTCTGACTCAGACAATGAAGACGCGCGACAGGCTAAAGGCGGTCACGCTCGCAGTGAAATTAGCGGAAAACTACCGGCAGAGGCCTTCCGCGCTCGATTCATCCAACAGAACGGAGAAATTGCCGACAAGACGAAAGTTCCTCTGAGCAAAGGTATACCCAAAAAATTGTTTATTGCATCTACTTTTTTTTTCCCGATTTGTTTTTTTAGCACATTACACTCACACAGAGCCGTGTCGACGAAGCACACGCGAACATGGCAATCGTAATGGCGAACTTTCGTCGCTCTTTACACAGTTGGCCAACTTTTACAAGTGAGACGAAAACAGACAACTCATGCGTAAATGATTGTAGTAATATTGTTCTTTTTGTTGTTGTTCTTATTAGAATAAATGGTGGAGGAATCGACTCTCAACGCCGCTACATTGCATTTCGAAGGGTTGCGGTAAGAGTCATACAAAAAGAAAAATTGCTGAGGATTTCATTTTTAACTTTCAAGTTTAAATTGTTATGAAAGGGTCATCAACAGTTTTTCAATGACAATAATACTCCATTACAAACAATACTAAGAAAAGAATGTCCTACTTATAGGCATAAAAATGATACACAAATAATTTAAAGAAGTGACTCTAGAACAAAAAGAATATTGATAATCAGTATAATAATAACTATGTAGCTGCAGCTGTGATACAAACGCCATTAACACTGACCATAATTTTAAAAATAATATCAATAATAATATTAATATTAATAATTGAACAACAGCTCATTAATATTAATAATAATTTATATTAATAATTTTATTGCGCCTTTATAATAATCATGAAACATCAACATTGTAACACTCGTTTCTCTTCCTAGGGATCTCTTCGCGCCTGTCCCTTCCGCATTACCTCCTCCGAACAAGCACGTCTACTCCCGCAAATCAGCGACAAGAGCGAACTGATCATTGACGAGTACTTTAGGACGGGAGAGATTAAGCGACTCGAAACCTTCAAACAATCCAAAGAACGTAAGCACAATACCGACAGACTAATCCACTAATCTTTTTTTTTCTTTCAGTTCAAATTATTAAAGAACTGACTGAAATTCACGGGGTGGGTCCATCTGTTGCCCGCTTGTGGCTCAATCAGGGAATCACGTCCATCAGAGTAAAAACTTTAATAATACAATTAATTATTATTATATTAATATTAATTTTAGGATTTGGTGGAACGACAAGACGAATTGAAACTGACGCGATTGCAAAAAATTGCACTAGAGTGTCATTCTGATTTGAAACAGCCTTTTTTACGAATGGAAATTGAAGGTCCAAAAATCAATAATATTATTACTAATAATTATAATAATTATAATAATTATTATAATTTTCCTCTGACGTTTGCTTTTTTCTTTGTTTAGAATGTGCTAAACTGTTTGAGTCGGTAAAGAAAAATGAGTGTTGTTATGATTAAATGTGGACTGAAGGAAATCAAAAGATATTTCAAGGAATCGACAGAGAAATCAAATTTGAGGGTCAGCACTTCAATAATACTAATAATAATAATAACATTTTTATTAATTGTAAATGATATCTTTTAGTGTGCGGATCGTATCGCAGAGGAAAAGAAATGTCACATGATATGGATATTATTCTAACTCATCCAAACTACAAAAGTAAGTGAAAAAATCAATCTTGCTGCACTTCCTGAAACCTTTTGACTTTTTTAAGATGAAGAAGAAACTCTTATGAATCGCATTTTGAGTGAGTTTCGCGCAAGACAGATTCTCATTCACGAGCTTTCGCGCAAAGACAATGAGTTTGCAGACCCAAAGGCAAAAAAACAAAAGGTACAAAAATGAGAATAAAATTGTATTTATTTTTATTATTATTATTATTATCAATTCATTATTAATCATTGTGGTTTTGTAGTTGAAAATGGACGGAAGTGTTGCCGAGGGAAAAGGACTTACTCACACTCATTTGCAGGTCTTGCAAAAATATAATAATGAATAGAACAATAATACTTATCTTTATGACAATGTGTGGTTTTTTATGTAGAGACACGATGGACTATTGGGAGTGTTTCGGCCGTTTCCTCTGAGTCCGTTGCGTCGCATTGACATTACGTATGTTCCGTATGAACAGTATTACTGTGCCATTCTCGCGTAAGTGAACTCTCACTCTATCGCACTATGCTCTTTGCTGTATTGTCATTCTCTCGTTTGAGTTTGAGATTTGATTGAAATTGTGAGATCGATTCTGTCGTTTTCTCGTTTGACTTCGGCGTGCGTCTCATAATTATATTTATAATTATAATGGTTTATTTCCTCTAGCTTCAAATTATCGAATGTGTTAATAATTAATATTTTTGTGCGCAGTTGGACGGGAAGTGACTTTTTCGAGCGAAGCATTCGTCATGTGGCCGATCAGTCTAATTGGCATTTGTCCCATCACTCTCTGTCAGACCAAGATCGAAATTTTGTTGATATTCAAAAAGAAGAAGGTTGAAAAAAAGAGATGCTAAAAATAATTATAATAATCATTTTTTTTTTTAGATATTTTCACTGCGCTCAATTTGGAATATCTCACACCGGAAGAGAGATGTGTATAAAATATAATAATATTATAATAATAATTATTATAATAATCACTATTATATTAATTTTATGCTATTATTACCGAAACTGACTGTTTGAATACGAATACCATGTCGCCGCTAAACTAAACAAGGCCCGACCGACATTGGGTCACTGTGATGTGTATTGATGCGTTCAAGTTTTGACGCGGAAAAAATGCAAAAAAAAAAAAAAAAGATTTGTCGAGTTCATTTGTTTGCCTGTCCGACAAGCCTTTGAAGACTGGCTCGGTCCGAATGCCGGTCGCTCTTCGTGGGATCCCATCGCG
>CALSCP010001613.1:120776-133512 GCA_943704425.1 Ministeria vibrans ATCC 50519
GCGGAGTAGTCGGACGATGCCGTTCGGGAAAGCCTTGTCAAGGTCCTTCCAGAGGCCGTCCCACAAGAGTTCTTTCGGGATCGCGGCACCGCTTTGAAAGGCAGCCAGATCGAGGTAACACTCAGCGACATTCGCCCCAAGATGCTGAAGAGTAGACTCGATAACGGTGAACACTGCCTTGAAGTCATTCTCGACCGGGTCGCACTTCAACTCCTTCCAGCCCTCCTGATAGTCGCGCAATTGACGGTGTTTTTTAAACCATTCTGGGGTATCCATTCTGGTAAGGGATAAACCCAGCATTGTGAGAGCAAGCGGGTGGTAGCCGCAAAACTGGGCGATCAATTTCATCGCATCGAGGGAAACGGTGTCGTCGTTGGACGAGGAACATCGCCGCAAGAGTTTCACTGCCCATGTTTCGTCAGTACGCGTTTGGCCCAGATTGATAGTAGTAGACTTTGAGCTGAACACCTTGCGCCAGTTGCACGACGTGACGATAAGACGGAGCGGCAGACCAACGCGCTCAAAGGCTGCTGGAACTTGCTCGTCCCACACATCATCGAGGATCACCAAAGCAGGTTTCTTGCCCAGAGTTGTTCGCAGGTCGTGAATGGCTTGATCAACAGTGGTGCTATTGTTGGCTGGGCCGTCAAACGACTGGGTAATGTTGCTGATAAATGTGACAATTGACGACGGGTCGTTCGCGTGGTTTTCAGATTCCAGCGCGCCAACCTCGAGGAAGCGTACGCGATCACCAAACCGGCGTTTGACATCGTCGTCTTGCAGCAGCTCCAACACAAACGTCGTCTTGCCAATACCACCCATTCCAACGACGCCGAGTGTTTCCCGAGAATCGCAGAGCAGGAGGATTCGCATAAAGTTCTCGAAATCCATTTGATTGGAACAGAATGTCTTCTTTCCATCGATGACGTCGATGCGGGAGACGTAAGATGTGGGCAAGGGTGGCAACAGACGGGAATCACGGGATCTCATGGCAATATCTTGACTGCGAACGCTGTCATCAGTGTCGGTGTTGCTCTGCGCGGATTGTTTTTCCTCTGGAGAAAACAAACACCATTCATTTTCATAAACATTTCTCTGATGTTTTTTTGAAAGCCATGTACCTGATGTTGTGGCGGCGGTTGTAGCAGTAGCAGCAGCAGCAGCAGCAGAAGTAGTAGTAGTAGTAGTAGTAGTAGTAGTAGTGGTGGTGGTGGTGGTGGTGGTGGGAGCTGGCGGTTGCTGAAAAACAAACGACTTGGCGAGTCCCTGGATGACTGCCCTGGTAAACTCACTCTCGGAGTGCACAAAGTTTTTGTTGAAGACGATAAACTCGCCAACGTTAGTATCCGGGTTCCATGGGAGACGTTTGAGGACACAAGTCTGGCGGAAGTTGTCGAGGTTGACGTTTGGGAAATCGACACTGACCTCGTCGATGAGAACAGGAAGGATGTCGTTGACCGCGTCGGCAACACGGCGGACTGTGGCCCACTCTTGCGCTCCTGTTGAGGTTGATGAGAGACAATTGAATGCAGAGCTGCCCAGGGGATTCCACCACGCACGGTCGAGCGCCAGGTGAAGGAGAGTGCCGCAATCCAACGCGAAGCCGGAAGACTCTCGCGGAGCAGCGGCAAGACACTGAAACGACTCGGTCTGGTACATGGTACCCACGCCTTTCTCGTCTCCGATGCCGTACGCACTTTCACACGCGGTAGGATGAATCGCGGAGACGATTGCCTCACCGCTGTGACAGGTGTCGAGAATGATTAAAGTGTTTTGCCAGCGCTGCAAATCTGTCACCAAGAGATCCTCCTTCAGCTGGTCCATCGTGTAGACGCCCTTGTACAATTGGCGGCGTTCGACAGGCTCGATGTCGCCCAGCGCCACGCCATAGGCGTTCTCCTCAGTCTCGCAGGAGCAGAGACCGTGAGAAACAAAATAGACGAGAAGTTCGCTTTCGGGACCGGGCACGGTCGCGCGCACTTGGTCGGCAAGGCTTTGAATAGCCTTCTTGATGATGTCTCTCGTCGGGCGCTCATTGTACCAAATTAGAGAGGAGGGGGTTTTCGCTGCGTCAGCAACCAATTTTGCATTTTTGCGGTTTCGCTCAATATCAACCGCGTTTGGCCGTTTAGACGCCGCGTCTTCATAGGCGCCGTCAACAAGAACAACAACGTGGTACTCATTGTCGAGTAAGGAGGCGGCGACGTTGCGAACTGTCGTGAGAATGCCAGGGAGTGGCTGGAGCGCGTCATCTTTAAGAGAAAATTGGGAGCGTCCAATCACAAGAGCGGCAGCAGGTACTTGACGAATTGTGGCTCTGCGGCGACACGGCGTTGTAAGTGACTCAGGGGGGAGAGCCGTCATGGAAATGAAAACGGTCTTGAATGATTTAGAAAATAATGAAGAGGATTAGAGGTCAGAGGAAGTTCGGAAGAAGAACGTTTCAATTATTATTATATCAATCGCAAACCAAAAGCCACTAGAAATATAATGAAGTGATAATACAACAAAGAGTAATACATACACTGATAGGGATCAGCAAAGTCAGCAAGCAAACACAAACGCATCAGAGTATAGAGAGAGGTCGGGTACAGTATAATTTACACAACGACGCGATCGAAGAAGAGCAGGTAAGCCTCGGAGAGGGACACACGCGCCCACTCGATAGGAGTGATGATTTCGTCAGAGCAGCAAAACCAGTCACCCTTTGCATCACTTCGGTATGTTACAAAGTGACCATTGTCGGAACCATTGCCAATGTGAATGACTATAGCACTGAGGCGGTAGTGACGATGGGCAATTTTGATGAGAGGGGACTCAAGCGCAATGAGACGCCGGTCCTTGTAGACCTGTCCATTAGCCCACTCGAGACGCTGGACGTGGAGACAGAGGGAGGCAGGGGGGCGTTCAAGAGAGCGGCGCTGTGCGAGCGTTGTTGTCGTGGTGGGATCACCACAGTGGTCGCAACGCGCGTCAAAGACAAGATTGGACGCAAAGGCGTCTGCGAGTGCGTCTTTGAGGGACACGGCGATGGTCGTGTTGGTCGCTGGCTTCATGTTGATGCGTATTTGGACGACGGCACACGGGGTGAGGGCGTAGGCGGTGCGGTGATGACAGCGCAGACACTCTTGTTGGGTCGAGATGAGACTGTGGAAAGGGGTGAGGGACGACGAAGAAGTGGGTTGGACGGTGAGTGGTTGTTGCTTGGGCGAGCACACGTGAACAATCGACGCAGACGCAGAGAGAACAGAAGGAGAAGTCGGTGGTAATGGGCAAGAGGCTGGTGGTGGTGGTAGCGGAGCTTTAGTTGACCGCCTTGCTTTGACAGTGGGAAGGAACTTTTCGCCGAGAGAGGCGAGAGCTGTTCGCGAGACGGACGGTTTGGCAGTGCGCCCGTCCAAGAGGGACGCAAGACCTCGCTCTGGGGCACGTCCTGCCTCCAGCAGATTCAAGAGGAGCCATTCGAGGAGTTCGAGCGCATCGTGCGGCGTGTGCTTCTCCTGGTGCATCAGGTCGAGCAGCAGAGCCGGTCGAAGTGAACTTGTCGCATCGTTGTCATTGAGGTCTACGCAGAGAAACAGCGGTGCATTGATCACACACCCACACACAGCGGGGTCTACGAGGCCCGGGAGGACGTACCCGCAAGCAGCGTGGCAAAGCAGCGAGCCAGCGGCGATGCGCTTGGAAGTCGACTCGCTGTCGCCGCATACGCGCAAAAGGACCGATTGGACGCGAGTGCCTGCGCGACTGCATTGAAGAAGCATGTCTGTCCGAGGTTCACCAAGCCCCGCGGTGGCATAAGAAGAAGTGATCAAAAATTAAAAATATGTTTGTAAAAATCAGTTGTTTTGATCTACTCTCTCCTTCCTTGCCTCCACTTAACCTTTTGCATTGCATGATGATGCTCCATATTACTTCGGCGCGGCGCAAGTTTTTCGACACAGAAAAGGTGTTTTGCTTTTTGTTTTTTTTATATATATTATATATCTTCGTCTGTCTGACGGTTCTTGTCTCTTGAACGATTTAAATGACCTGAATGGTCCGCATCAACCTCATAATTATGATTAATTCTTAATGTCTTATGACCGAAATGTCGTAAATATGATTGTCATATACATTTCACTTTTGTGCCTTCTGTCGGCCGTCGCCAAGCAATATCGGCTTTATTGACGCTTGTTAGACGATGCCTGATGAAGATGGATGCTGTCGTTTCAACGGCATATGTGGTCATTTGATAAAATGTGTCTTTTTGGTGAACTTGACACTCTGTCTCTATTGATAATCACAGATTTGTCATTCATTCACAAATCACAATTGCGATTACACTATTCTCTATCTCGTCGTGTTTTTTACTGGCTGCTTCCCACTATGAACATGTGCCGCGACCACAATGGCCGGAGAGGCTATTTCTCTTCGCTGCAGGTTAAGTTGTTTGATCCAATTGATCTTGTTCTCTGGCTTCACTAAGAATTACGATACTGTCTCAGTCCTTTTGTATTATCATTCAACAATGGCTGACATGTGTCGAGAGCACAACGGCAGGAGAGGATATCTCTCAATGTCAGAGGTGCAAAGCAAACAGTCTCACTGCAAATCAATCATTCACACCATCACATGATGGATATGTGCCGTACGCGCAACGGCAGGCTAGGCCACAGCGACTTATATGAGAATGTTAAGAAGCACATATTCAGTGCATATTCATCATCGAATTTTGATAATATTTTGAAGATTTCCAATATTTTGATATATTTTTGAGAAACTTGATATCATTCTTCTCTATACCACACCCTTTCTCTCGCCCTCACATTCGTCGTATGAACATGCTGCGCATGTGCTTGCAAATAAACGGTCGCCAGGGCTATATCGACGCCGATGCAAAGGTGTTTGTTGACACATTTCCCAATTGCCTTCTTGCGCCTCTCCGCAGCGCTGCAGGCCGTTTCAGACAGTTTCCTTTCGCCCCGAGGACTCATCATCCCTCAATTGCCCTTGGCGTATTGTCCCCTTATTGTTCTCTTTGAAACTTGGAGTGACAAAAATCGAAAATTCAATCGAAATCATTTTTATTCCGTCTCTCTCTCTCTCTCTCTTTCCTACACTGCTTCTGCCTCTCTTCTGTTCGTATCATGGCTAGCATGTTTTGCTATACCAATGGCCGTCATGGCTTTAAGTCAACTGAACAGGTGAAGCAGTTTGGGCCATCACACACACTGAATCATATGATACGTCGCAACACGTAACGATTGCGTGTCTCATTTCACTCATGTGGCATATGTGCTGCAGCCGCAGTGGTCGCTGTGGATACACACGTCGACCCGCCAGGTGAACTGGGACAAGTGCGCGTCACTCGTTTGATCTCATCTCTTGCGTCTACTTTTGTGACTTGTCTGTTTGTGCGATGCTCTCTATATAATATTTGTGTTTTTGACTGTGCTCTTTTTTGAAAGTCTAATCTACTGTTACACATATGTGATATATCTGGTGGCGTGGCATGGATTGTTTCACTCAGCCCATCTTTTTTCTTATTCCTTGATAGAACGCCTCTCGCTCAGAGATGACGTTCAAAGAACGCGCAGAAAAGTGCACAAACCCTTTAAGCAAGCACCTTTTCGAGGTAGGAACAAGTGCGAGTGTGTGTGAGAGAGAGAGAGCTCATATATGTTATTGTTGTGTAGCTGATGGAAAAGAAAAAGAGCAATTTATGTGTGGCAGTGGACACAACGGAAAGCGCAAAACTGCTCGAGTTGGCGAATCAGGTAACGGGAACATGTACTGAGAAAAGGAGTGTCTGAGGTTATGTTTTTCGTATAGTTTGGGCCGCACATTTGTGTGTTGAAGACTCACATTGACATTTTGAGTGATTTTTCACCGGAAGTTGTCACGTCACTCAGAGAAGTAACGCACAACGAAAAAAGGCAAAGATATCCTAATCCTCTCTCTCTCTGTGTATGTATGTGCTTTAGTTGGCGGAGAAACACAACTTTGTGATCTTTGAAGATAGAAAGTTTGCAGATATTGGAAACACAGTGAAACTTCAGGTAAGACAGTAAACAATGTGTTTCATCAAGTGATTGATTGTGTGTTGCAGTACTCGAAAGGAACGTACGGGATTTCCAAATGGGCTGAGTTGGTGACGGCACATGGCATTGCGGGAGAGGGGGTGATTGCGGGGCTAAGAGAGGGGGCGCACGAGGAACAAGGTGCGATGATATGTGGTAGTGTGGGTGTTTTGTTGTATATTGCAGTTCTGTATGTGTATTAATCGCCCTAATGGCACGTGTAACCCTAACTCTCTCTCTATCACTTTGTTTCTTTCTCTCTACTTTGTTTCTTTTTCTCTCTATCACTTTGTTTCTTTTTCTCTCTATCACTTTGTTTCTTTTTCTCTCTATCACTTTGTTTCTTTCTTCTCTCTATCACTTTGTTTCTTTCTCTCTCTCTCTCCATCACTTTGTTTTTCTCCCTTCTCTCTCTCTCTCTCTCTCTCTCTCTCTCTCTCTCTCTCTCTCTCTCTCTCTCTCTCTCTCTCTCGCTGTGTACGTACGGTCAACGGATGAGACGTGTACTGGCACTGTGCAGTCCTCCTCTTCATCGTCATCCGAGTCTGACAGCGCAGAGAGTGACGACGCATCGCTTGCATTCCCATCACTTTCATCGTTACCTACTCAATACAATGTGATATATCTGAGTTTGGGACGTGCGAGAGTAAGTGAAGTCGTACACCAGTCAAGATGGCGCAGGTCCACTGCACTCTCTCCCTCGTTGGCACACCACACAATGCCCTTTCCCCCTTTGCCAACCAACTCACTGTTCTCTAAGCATACGTGTAAGAGTGAAATTAGTATTAAATTGATAGATAAATATCGCACTTACTCTCTACAGTAACGATTGTCCCGTCAAACGTCTCTTCCTTTGTCGTCAGTTTAGTGCGTTGTGGCAGTTCGCAGCCCGGCCCAATCTCAGTCTATGCGGCACAGTCAGACATATACATATCACTCAAGACACACAGAGGGAGTGGTAGCACTGAACCCCCCACACACCCACGTACACACACACCAACACAGACACTTGAAAGAGAAGAAAATAAAAAGAGAGAGAGGGTATGTGTGGCGTACTGCGTAGCTAAGAACACAGCCCTGGGGCACAATGGCATTGGCCCCAATGACACAACGGTTGGCCACAATGCACCGATGCAGCTTCACATTATCTCCTATGATCACATTGTCCCACACGTACGACTCGCTGATCTCAACGCCACTCCCTAACACAGTTTGTACAATGTTGCTTAGATGTAAGTGTGTGTCTGCTAGGCATTTGTACCAATCCGGCACTTGCGCCCAATGACAGACTCTGAGACTCGGGTGCGTTCGCCCACACGAGTGCCCGCCCCCACAAGTACGTCATGAACCAGCGACGCAGACCTACACACAAACATACATACACACGCACACACATAAATGAATGTATAGACACACCGAGTTGCACACTAGCTCACACACTGGCTCACAGACTCGCGCTGACACATTGAGTCATAATGACAACACATTGGGTAATAGTGACACAAACACAAAACACCCACACATACACACACAGTCGCTTCATAATAAGTTTTATACCGTGCCAGCACAACATTGTCCAGAATATAAATGTTGTTTCGGCCGTGCTTGAACCGTTCGTCTTGGCGACTCGAATTGTCTGGCACAATAGGAAATGTCCACCGGTGAATAATGTCCTTACTAAACAATGGACGAAAGAGAACGAGGGGGAGAGAGAGAGAAAGAAGAGAGAAAGAAAGAGAGCAAGATAGAGAGAGAGAGCAAGAGAGTATAAAAAAGAGAGCAAGTGATAGAGAGAAGGGGGAAAGAAAGAAAGAAAGAAAGTGATAGAGAAAGTAAGATACGGGCGCAACTGTGTGTGTGTCTGTGTCGGTGAGAGTGAACCTGATTGCGTCGTAGGAATGCAGACTGTTGACGCGTGCAGCATACTCATTCTCAAGCGTGTGCACATGCAGCTAGAGAGCAGAGCGATTAAACCGTATCAGACATGCCGTTAGCGGTATTATTATTAATAGGGTCAGAGATACTCTGGCAATAACACAAGAGTTTAACACTCTCTGTATTCTGGCACTTACTCTCTGTCCTGAAATGTCTTCGTTGTCAAGGATTCCACGAATGAACTGTTCCATTGTTTCGACATCAAAATTGTCCGAAAAAAGCGGAGGAACCTACACAACAACCACCACACAGACATCAGTTAAATTAAAAACGGCGAAAGAAGGGAAGAAGTGAACAAACCTCAGGAGAGCAAATGGCAATGTGGCTGTCCATCAGATCATATCGAACCTGAGTAAATCAAGTAATACGAGCAACAGAGTGGGTGAGTTCGAGCACAAAGAACATCGAACATTCTCGTACTTGGACTTCGGGTGAGTCTTCAAAGAGCGCACGGTCGAGTTGGGCACCATGGTGGACATTACGACTGCCCGCCGTCTAACGCAAGAAAACAAGGGAGTGAATGGATGTGTGAGAAGAGACAAGTGCATATAATAAATAGTTATAATAAATTATATTATGTGTATGTGCCTGGTAGTCGAGGAGACGGCTGTCGGTAGGGCACAGGGCGATGACGGGGACGAGGTCTTCGTGCAGAGGACGCGTACGATGTCCTATGAACAGATGAACAAAAGGAGGAAGTGGGTGATTAGAATGAATGAGGGCGTGCGGCACAGACTGACCGGGTGCGGCTTCGCTCAGGACCAACGTCATGATGTTGTCCTTGTTCTCCTTTCGTCGTTCACTGCAAGCGAATGAGTTTGTCAGGAACGCTATCTTGCTCTATTCTCCATTATTTGTACCGGTGCTTGGCAAGGACGGGTGCCAAGTCCATGTTGGTCACGAGATCGGCAGAGACGAGCAGAAAGTCGGAGCGGATCATGGACTTCTGGTCTACTTCACGCAGCACTTCACCCTACGCGAGAGTGCACTGGTTCGCTGACGACGATCACCCTCCCCCTCCCCCTGCACGCTTACCAGGGAGCCAAACTTGTTCTTGATGAGACGGATGGAAAGCGTCGACGTTCGCCCCTTCCACTCGCTGTGTCTGTTGTGCGAGGTACAAAAACGACCGAGAAAGAACGAGACGACAAGTGAAGGGTGAGTGAGAAATACTTATTAATATCATATGTCGCATCTTACTTGAGGTGCCAGTCAATCTGATCGGAGTGCGACGTGGAAAAGACAATGACTTCGTCGACGCCGCTCGCCGAGAGAAACTCCAGGGTGTAGTCGAGCAAGGGCATATTGACAAGAGGAAGGAGCGCCTGAAACGAAAACGACGAGAGGGAGTTTCCACGACGAACGAGACAACGTACGCACGCACACGCACGCGCATCGACCACCACCACCACCACCACCCCTCTCTCTCTCTCCGCACATACCCTTGGCTTCTCAAGCGTGAGCGGCAACAGGCGTCTGTTGAACGAATCCGCCATGACAATGGCGCACAGCGTATTGTCTTCCCACTTGTTCACTCCGCTCGACGCCCCTTTCCCCTTTTTGCTTCCCGACATTTTGTCTGCACGCGACTAGGTTAAAGGACCGATACGGCGACAAACAAGAAGATAAACTTTGATTGAGTGTGAATGATCAGTGGTGCTTTGAATCAGAAACATGTACTCAGCGTTTTCACTTTTTTTGTCTGATCACTAATCAAACGATCATGTCGATGGAACTGAACTGCTATGACATCATTGGCGTCTCCAATGATGCGGATATTGCTGACATCCGCAAAGCATACCAACGGCTCATGCTCAAGGTACCGTTTCTCAGCGCGTGTCGCCCCTCTCTCATTTCCTCGGGTTCCAGCTGCACCCGGACAAAGCACACGCGACCCATGTCGATGAGGCGTCTCTTGAAGCGTTTCGTAAAGTCCAAATGGCATGGGAGACGCTACGCGATCCGCAGAGACGCGCCGAGCATGACGTGCTGCTGAAGAGTAATCAATCATCCACTAGCGCACGCCACGCTGCTCCTGCCGCTCTCACGTCTTCCTTGTGCCCTTTAGAACGACGCTTAGAGCAGCCGTGGCCCGTCTACGCGACGATAGATTTGGACCAGATGGCGTTTGACGAAGAGACCTTGGCCTATTCGTATCCGTGTCCGCGCTGCGACGGCGACTTTGTCATGAGCGACCACGACCTTGAGGCCGGGACCGAGATAGCCTGTTGTTCTGGCTGTACGCTCAGCATACGCGTACTTTACGAAGCGGCCGACGACGACGACGACGACGACGACGACGACGACGACGACGATGTAGCGGGAGAGCACGCCTGACGCACTCACGATGCTGCGGGAGAGCACGCCTGACACACTCACGATGCAGTGGGAGAGCACGCCTGATGTACTCACGATGCAGCGGGAGAGCACGCCCGATGTACTCACGATGCAGCGAGAGAGCACGCCTGACGCACTCACGATGCAGCGGGAGAGCACGCCTGACGCACTCACGACGGTTTTTCCCTGTCATCAACATGCGAACATGGAGTGGTGCAACCGCCCCCCCCCCCATGTTGTATCATGGTCTATGCTAGGAGAGATTCTTACTCATAGTGGAACGACCGCAATGGCACTTTGAACCGCAAAACGTCGGAACTCGGAACTCAATTTACATGATTTTGTCTTCTTCTATATTTTTTTGAATAAACAATGATCAAGTACCTTCTTGGCGCCACTTTGGTTGCTCTTGTTGCGCACCAACTGTACGCACGGGACTTGGCCAGTCTGAGCAGCCTACAACCGTTTGGGTTTGAACTTGAACATCCCGTCCCGGTCGCCGTGGTCGAATCGCTTGCAGCAGCCGCCTCGGTCGTGGGACACATGTCGATGGGTCTCTGTAACGCCGTCTTGGCCAACCTTCGGTTCGCCTCCGTCCCGTATCACTTGGTTTTGTCGCTCGTTGCAAACGAGACCGAATCGACCCAACGTCTCTTTGGCGATCGTGTCTTTCTCGTCACTGGCGCCTCGTCGGGCATTGGCGCTGACGTAGCACGTGAACTTGCCGCACGGAATGCTGCAGGGTTGGTACTGGCAGCGAGACGACGCGAAAAATTGGAATTGGTAAACAAAAATGAATCGGTCTTGTGGTCTAACGGCTGTGTAGGTCGCATCGGAGTGCCGCGCGTTGGGAGCACAGCGGGTGGTTGTGGTGCCTACCGATGTGACGGTGCAGTCGCAAGTGGACGTGCTGGTCGAGGAGACACGACGGGCCTTTGGACGACTCGATGTGCTCGTGCTGAACGCGGGTGTTGCTGGTCAGTGGGCGCGCTTTGACGAGCTCAAGAATATCGATGACCTCGAACGAGTCATGCAAATCAACTACTTTGGCTATGTGCGTACGCTGCATGCAGCACTGCCGCTGCTGAAGCAATCCCACGGACACGTCGTCGCCGTCTCCTCCTTCTACGGCTTTCTCATTGCACCCTTTCAGGCGGGCTACTGCGCCACCAAGCACGCCATCCAGGGCTTCTTCAACACTGTCCGGGAGGAGCTGCGCGCCGACGGCGTTACCGTGACAGTACACATGCCCGGCGGTATAAGCACTGAGATTCAAAGTAAGTTCCGTGACGCAGACGGTACGCGCGAGACGACACTCGAGCTGCCCGAGCTCATGCTGGCACCATCACGCGCGTGTGCGCGCTCTGTCGTCTCCGCGTATGCGCGCAGTGACGAGCACGCCTTCTTTCCCTTCTATGCGCGCACCGCTGCCTTTGCCCATCGCCTCATGCCGGACCCCGTTGCGCGTCTCTATCACTTTCTCGTCGACTACTACCAGCGCACCGGCACCTTCACGGTTTCGCCCACCCCGCACGAGCACTAATTGTAAAATTTTGATGTATTTTGTCAAAGAGAAGCAAAGTTGTGTAATAGTGTGGGTGTGTGGAGAGGCGTTTAGCGCTTGCCGCCAACCTGGGCCTTGACCTTGACGTTGGGGATCTTGGCGGGCTTCTGCTGGGTGCCCTTGGACGAAGCACCCTTGGCACCGGCGGGCTTGTTAGCCTTGCGCTGAGCCGACTTGGCCTTGGCCTTCTCCTTGGCCGCACGGAGCGCCTGCTCGCGCTGCGCCTCACGCACCTCAGTCTTCATGTTGCGCTGTGCCATGATCTTGTCCAGCGTCGTGCCCTCAATGGCGCGTTGGAACTTGGCAGTGCGGCGAGTGCGCTTGCGCGTCACCTCCTCCTGTTGTCCCTTCTTGTGCTTGCGGCGGTACAGAACGGTCCACGACAGGTTACGCGGGTTGCGCTTCATGAAGAAAGCACGCTCCGTCTTGGCGCTCAGGAACTGCATCGACTGTAAGACGGAAATGGCGTAAAAAGCGTGTCAGAAATGAAAAAATAATAAGAAAAAAAAAAACGGAACACCCATTTAGCAGCAGAAAACATGCACGAGAGGCAACGAGAGGCGTATAACGCCGTTGAAATACATGTAGGGATGTAGTCACAGAGAGGAGGCGAGGCGAGGAATGCGGAAAAGGGGAAAGGGAGAAGGTGAAAAGGATCATGTTGAGAATATGGCAAAAGAGAAGGGGAGAAAGAGGCAGGTGGGGAGGGGCAGGGAACAACAACAACAACAACAGTATAAACACGGGGATAAGAAGGCAAAAAGGGGACCAAGAGAGAAGAGAGCCAAAGAGAACTGCCGCTCCTTGCCGTATCGTCCACTGTCAACCTTGCCCACCG
>CALSCP010001618.1:0-12895 GCA_943704425.1 Ministeria vibrans ATCC 50519
TCTATCACTTTGTTTCTTTCTCCTCTCTCTCTCTCTCTCTCTCTCTCTCTCTCTCTCTCTCTCTCTCTCTCTCTCTCTCTCTCTCTCTCTCTCTCTCTCTCTCTCTCTTTGATGGCCCTGGTGTCTTCGCGGGTAGCGGGCCGTGTGGGTGTCACCGTGGGCATCCTGCTGGTGGCAGTTGTCTTTTTATCGACGACACCGCACTCACCGGTTGGAACATCTGCA
The DNA here is from genome assembly GCA_943704425.1 of Ministeria vibrans ATCC 50519. Classification (NCBI taxonomy): domain Eukaryota; class Filasterea; order Ministeriida; family Ministeriidae; genus Ministeria; species Ministeria vibrans. Next base: position 226 of record CALSCP010001618.1, read on the forward strand.
GAGGGACTGCGCGAGACGACTCCGGAGGCGCTACGGGCGCGCATCGACCGCATTCTGCATGCGCCGTCGGTCGAGCGACGAGCCATGATGACCCAGCTGCCCCGCTGGCCCCCGGATGCATTGGAAGGGGGCGGCGTGCGATGGAAAGCCATTGGCGAGCGACTGCACGTCGAGGCGCCGCCCGATCACGGCACAACCGGTCCCTTTGTGGTCTGGGGACACGCGCGCATTGCCGAACGCATTGCCCATGCCTACTCGACGACCGCCGATGCCTTTGTGGTCGACATGCTTCCCAGCAGTGGCGCCAGTGCGCAGAAAGACTCCGCCAAGCCACTGCCGAATCTCGTGTCGTGTCCCGCCCTCTCCATCGACGACGCTGCCACTGCCATGGACGGCAATTTACTCTATGTCCAAGCATCCATCTTTCCCAACGCAGACGCCCTCGCCAATGCGAACCCGCTACTCCTCGCAACCATCATTCTCTCGTCGTCCATCACTCTCATTGAAATTCCATCGCCACACGAACGCACTCCCTTCGCACTCGCACTCGCACCTAAAGGTCGCCAGTACGACTCTCTTTCGCCCGCTGAACGCTTTTCTCGCTTTCTCGCAAAGACCCTTCCCAAACCAAACCTGGTCAAAATCGAATCCATTGCAGATATCACTCTCAAATCGTCTCATTGCGACTCACTCTCAGACACTACCCAGCTCTGCCAACGCACTCTTCTTCTTCTCCGTCATAACACAATGGGTTGGGTCAAAGCAGCGCACTTTCCGCTTGCTGAAAACAGTCTCACTCTTCTCTCGCTCCTCAAATGTCCTCCGTTGGAGAATCACCTCCCGCCCTTTTTGGGCTGTGACCAACTCGCCCATCGCAAATCCATTAAGAAGCTGGGCAATGGTGTTGTAAAAGAGGTAACATGAAACTACACTCCAATAGACTCCTATGTATAGTTTTCAAACGAACACCTGTGCATCTTGGAAAGAGGAACCCTAACCCTAACGCAAAGTGGAACCCTACCAACCCCTAACTCTATTGACAACCTTTTCTCCTTTTCTTTAGATCTCTTTTGTTGACATTGGCGGCCATACAATCGCTTTGGCTAAATCTCGACACTCCATTAACCGTTTCTTCAGAAATTCGTAAATCAACACAAAAAAGTAGTATCATTTCATTCAAATTCAAACCCTGACCAACAAAACTTTGTCAAAAAAACATTAGGATTTATCAAATGAAACGGTTCTTTTCGAGCGGAAAAATATACCCGCTCATTGGCTATTGCGAAAAAAGCGGAGAGTTTGCTTCAAAAGTGCTCACTGTGAACTCACTAATGAGAAGTCACATTGAGCGACTGTTTTTGGGCAGTGATGGAACGGATATGAGCGGAAAAACTGAATTGAGTGCGAAACAACCTGAAGTGGATTTCTCACTATTGGAAGCGCGATGGAAAATGCGAAAACGCATTGCAGAGAAACTGATTGAGACGACTGAGTATTTTCATCGGTTTTCCATTGTGTTTTGTGATAATTCGGCGAAGAATTTTGCAGTAGATTCCAATTTGGAAGTAAGAATTTCAGGTGTTTAACATGGATTATTTGTGTTTGTGTGTTACTACTCACTTTACTTTTTTGTGTCACGTTTGTGTCACTTTCCCTCTCAGTGCCTCACTCATACTCTCTATCCTTTTCTCTTCAGGTTCTCTATGCAGACCTGGACGATCTTGAAACAGTCAATCCCGCGACGGACTCCTTTACGTCCTGCGGACCCAGTCAGAACCACAAAAGCCACTCGTACTATCAGGCGGACGGAAAGTACTCTTTTCCTTATGATATTTGGAAGGTTATCATTCGACCCAAATTGGAATATTTTCTCTAAATTATGACGTGATATAGGTTGGTTCGATTTTGAAGAATGATTTGTGGTTCAATGATGTTCCTCCGAAGCTCACTGAACAGTACGAGAAAAGAGAGAGAATCAGAGAGAGAGAGAGAGAGTAAAAGAATTCCTTCTGTCATTCTCTTAGGACAAATCGGATCATTGAAATGTGTATGAACAGAGATCACACGCTGAGACCCACTGCAGATCAGGTGCTGAAGATGATACGCGATTTGCCAGAGTCATAGCGAACAAGAACGATGTAATATAAAATGTATGATGTGTTGTATGTGTTGTATGTTTGATTATGGTTTGCGTTCGAACTCAAAAGTCATAGAGGTTACGTACCACTATTCCCATTGCTATCATACACTATCATCTTCACCATCAAGCAACCAAAATTGAGAACGTCAACAATTCAAATTATTGCTTAAAACTCGACAGCATCCTCAGAACCGCCTGACTCAACCATTCAAAGACAGTTGCTGAGATCAGCGGAGATCTATTGGACGTTGATCTGCGGGAGTGAATGAATCCCAAGAGTGTGAAAGTGACCAAAACTATTTGATGATTCATGATTGATTTATTTGATCATTCGGCGTTCGCACTTTTTTTTTTCTATTTTCCATATATACTTCCACTTCACTCTTCATTCTGGCCATGGTCGACTACAGCAAGTGGAATGTACGCCAAACCACTATCGAAAAATGTCCAAAACAAACTCTCTTTCTCCTTCTCCTTCTCCTCCCCGTCCACGTGTAGAAAATCGAGATCAGCGACGACGAAGATGACACACATCCCAACGTCGACACGCCCAGCCTCTTTCGCATGCGCCACCAGGTTCGTTTCCCAATGGATTCTCCGTCGCCCTCTCGCCCCAAACCACGGCTGCCTGCGCCCCCCTTGCCCTCGACACCACTCCCCTCCATCCCCAGCCCCCTTTGGCGACCTTCCCGGCCATTCTCATTGCCTCCCCTCTGAGTATTTGACCACCAACCTTTTGTGTTCTCGCATTTTCTTTTTTCCTTCTTTCTCCCTTTAGGCTCGTCTGCAGCGCAAGGCGGAGGAAGAGGCGCAGGCCAAGAGCCTCCGAGACGCCATTGAGCAGAAGGCCAAGGAGAAGAAGGCGCTGGAGGCGAAACTGACGTCAAGCGCGAACGAGACGGAATCGCAACGGCTGAAGCGCGAGAAGGAGCAGGCGGAGGCGGACGAGCGCCGCTACAAGGAGATTGAGGCGGAGATTGAGCGCAAGCAGAAGCTCTTCCCTCGCTGGGACGTCGATAACATCAGGTAGGGACGCAAGATCGACTGCTCTGAGACAGATGTTGATCGGTTTGGGGGTTTCAGTCACGACGCTTGGTCGAAATCGATTATCAACAAACCGGCGGCTGAGAAGCCGCTGACGGAAGAAGAAGAGCACGAGAGAATGGTAAAAAAAAAAACAGTATCTTTGTCTTGGCGTGTGGTTTGTATTCATTCTTTGTTGTGTAGTCGAAATTCATCAAAAAGCACAAGAGCGAAATCCGCCAGTTTGGTTTGTTGACGAGCGCAGTGGAATCAGCGCAGTTCCTTCGCGATCACGAATACCTTTGTGATGAGAACACTGCAAACTATCTTGTTGTGTGGGCCATTGACTTGCAAGTCGAAGAAAAGGTACCGAGTGGGTGAGAGAGTCAGTGAGACTGAAACTGTGTGTATAGTTTGAGAAAATGCGCAAAGTGGCTCACCAGTGCATTTCACTGCAATTCCTGTTTGAGTTGGCGAAAACCGCGAAAATGCCACCGATTCGAGCAATGCCCCAGTTTTACGCAAAGATGCAAAAGGCAGATCAGGATTATATGGACGGGTGAGAATGAGGGCCTGTGCAAGTGAGTGAAGACGACTGTGAGTGACGTATGTGAGTGTCACGTTGTGTTGTCTGCGTGATGGAGTGAAATTGTTTCATATGTCATTGAGAGAGATTGAGCTTGTGTTTACGATTTTGTGCTTTTTTTTATCCTTTAGGTTCAATATGGAATTGAAGAGTTTCATTGGACGAATTGAGGAACGAGCAAAAGTGCGACTGAGGGAAGCGGAAGAAGCAGCACGCAAACAGGCCATTGAGGAAGGTACATAAAGTAGTGAGAGAGAGGAGAAAAAAATGAGTAAATCAGTGAGTCAATGATTGAGGGATTTATTCTCTGAGTGAGTGAGCGAGTGCTTTGAGTCAGTCTTTGTGTGTGTGTGTGTGTGTGTGTGTGTTTGCCGCATCCAACCCCCTCACACAACCCTGATCTCCCTCTCTGTCACCAGGCGAAGACCCTGGCGTGGGCCCTGGCGGCCTGCACCCGCAGGAAGTCTTTGAGTCGCTCCCCTCCAGCATGCAGGATGCCTTTCTTTCCCGCGACATGCCTGCCCTTCACAAGGCACTTCGCGATCTTGACGTCAAAGAGGCGGAGGTATATATAACACAATAATACTCTCTCCTATTCCGATTATGTTTGGATGTGTTTGGCCCAATCTGTGTTGTTTTACAGTCTCCTTGCCTCTTGATTATTTTCACCAGCCCTTGTTTCAACCCTATGTGGTGCAATCCTCAAATTTCAACTTGAGTGCATTTTACACTGTCATTCTCCCTCTCAACTGTCTCACACGCATTCCTCTTTATAGTACCATATGAAGCGGTGCGCTGACTCTGGTCTGTGGGTTCCGGGCGGCGGTGCACCAGATTCTGGAGAGGGAAACAGCAGTGAGAGCGCCAAGCCATTGCCCACGGAGAGCGAAGACGAAGAAGAAGAAGAAGTGTTTGAGGATGTGCGGGAGAGTATTGAGTCGGAGGAGGAGGATGATATGCCGTCATTGAATCGTGTTGAGCCAGAGACTACTACTACTACTGCTACTACTACTACTACTACTACTAAGACTGCTGCCAAGAGTGATATGTCGGCTGTTGGTGGCGATTTGGATTGATTTTTTTCCTGAATAAAAATTCATTCCTATTCAGAAATTGGTCTATGGGCGATCCTGCCTCCGCTCCATTTCTTGGGCCTAGCTTGTGGCAGATGTTCATTTTATTATAATATTTTCGTTTCCTCAACTAAACTTTTATTATATTTTTCTAATTCTGTGCCCGAATCAAAAACGGAAAACCAGAACTTCATTCTTGATTTTCAATTTCGCATTTCGAAATTCAAAATAATCAAATCAAATTAATTCCTCTGTCGATCATGATCAAAGCTCTCATTGCTCTGGCCTTTGTGGCAGTGGCCTTTGCGGACATCCCTGCGCACTGCGAATTCCCCCAGACGCTTGGCGTGTGGGACTTGGACTTCTCCAACAATGTGTACGACAACACGGTCACCTGCGGCCCCGGCGCCAAGTACGAGGTCGCCCACACCACCACGGTAAGCAGTCGACTCCGGTGGCGGCGATGCATGCGCCGCCCCCGCGCTCCTCTCGTGTGTGTTTGGCGGACGGATGAGCAATCGTGTCATCCACGGCCTCCTCGCCCTTCTCTCACCGCCTGCCGCTCCTTCTCCCGCATCCCAGGTTGTTCTTGCCACGCCCAACCTTGTCATGGACTCGACAGGCAACAACCACAGTACGCAGGTGGAGAGTGAGAGACTTTTCTTCTCACCGTCGTCTTTCTCGCAGTCGGAAACTGGACACTCGTCTACGATCAGGGCTTTGAGATCAACCTGTTCGGGGGCAGCTCGCCTGTCGAGCTGTACGCCTTCTTCGACTACACGCAGGAGGGCTCGACCGTCACGTCCTTCTGCAACCGCACCTCGCCCGGCTGGTTCCACGACCCGCCTGCCTCTCCAGGCGCCATCCCGCTCCACTGGGGGTGTGTCAACGCCAAGAAGGTGTCCAAGTCCGATGTGCCCACTACTACAGTGCGCACCCTCGACCTGGAACTCGACGCGGAGGCAATCTACGAGGCTGATCACGATTTTATTGCGCAGCTCAACGCCGCTCAGTCATCTTGGGTCGCCGGAGTCAACCCGCGCATCCACGGCCGTCCCCTCTCCGAAATCCGTCGCATCTCTGGTGTGCGTAGTGACAACTCAACCCGCTTCCACCGTCGCAGCGCCGCCCCCAAGAAAGAGCGCTCGGAAGAGGAACGCAAGCGCATTCGTGAGTCTCTTCCCGACTCGTTTGACTGGCGCAATGTCTCCGGAATTAACTATGTTGGTCCCATGCGTGATCAGCTCAACTGTGGCTCCTGTTACGCTTTGTAAGGAGACTTTTTTTTTTGCGGGGGCTGAGAGGAGGGAGAAAGAAACAAAGTGATAGAGAGAAACAAAGTGATAGAGAGAGAGAAAGTGATAGAGAGAACGAAATCAATTTGATGACAGACTAATTTTCGTTTGTGTGCAGTGCTGGAATTGAGAGCGCACAGAACCGACTTGCCATTCTGACAAAAAGCAAGACAGTGGAGACACTGCTGGCGCCACAGGACATTGTGTCGTGCTCCGAGTATTCTCAGGGCTGTGATGGCGGGTAGAGAAAAACAGCATTTTTGGAGTGAGGAATTGAATATGATTGTATTTCTTTAGATTTCCTTATCTTGTCGGCAAATTCGGAAGCGACTTTGGACTGACCACAGAAATGTGTTTCCCTTATTCCTCGGGAGTGATTCCAACACCTACTCCGTGTCAGAACAAGTGTGCCGAGCCAGCGCTGACAATGGTCGATAACTACTACTATGTGGGCGGCTACTATGGCGCGTGCAACACGGTATGAGATAGGGAGAGACAGACAAAAGAGTGAGAAGAGAGAGGAAGAGAGAGAGAAAAAGAGTGTGTGTTAAGAACTGTGAGAGCACGTTGAGTGAGTGAGAGTAATGAACTGCGAGAGGGCTGAGTGAGTTGGAGCGATTTATTGCACGGAGTGATGAGAGTGAGTGAATGTGTGTGCACATAAAAAGATCAGGAGACAAGAACATTGAATATACGATGAGTCTCACTCACTCCCTGTTACACATCATTAGGAGGACATGATGCTGGATCTGGTGACCAAAGGCCCTCTGGCGATTGGCTTTGAGGTCTACGATGACTTCATGAACTACCGGTCGGGAGTCTACACTCACGTGCCCTCAGTCAGCAGCAAAGTATGATCATCACTGTGCACTTCTTTTATCGTCAATTTATTACGTCTCTCTCTCTCTATCACTTTTGTTTCTCTCTTTCCCTATCACTTTGTTTCTTCTTTGTCTGTCTCTTTCTCTATCACTTTGTTTCTCCCTCCTGTCACTCACTCTCTATCACTTATTTCTCCCTCCTGTCACTCACTCACTCTCTCTCTCATTAGGTGAATCCTTTTGTGGCCACTAACCATGCTGTTCTTGTTGTCGGATACGGTACACACACACGTTCACTCTCGCACCAATTCTTACCTTACCATTCACACGTTTTGAAGGAACCGACGCGACTGGCACTGACTACTGGACCGTGAAGAACAGCTGGGGTCGCCACTTTGGTGATCTGGGTGGCTACTTTTTGATCAAGCGCGGTGGAAGTGACGGTGGAGAGTGCGGTTGTGAGTCGATGGCTGTGGGTGTTGATCCCGTTGTGCCCACTTGAACCCAATAAAAAGCAAAGCGAAGCTGATTAAGAATGAGTCTCTGATATTCAATGGTCCTCTCTCAGGTCATTCTCGATTGCAAGTCTGCTACGGCAGCATTGTGCTACTTTTTGTTGTGTATTAACTAGAAGAGGAAGAGTACAACCCATTTAGTGTAGTAACGAGAAGAAGAAGAAGAAATTGAGTTGAGTGTTTACTTTCTTCGTCTTGAGTTCATTAAGATCATTCATTATTGATTACTCTTGTTCTGCTTCTTCTGCCATGTTGGTCAAGTTCATGCCAGTGTGGCGCCTGGCCGACTTGAAGCTCCCCAAAGACTCCAACGCGCGCATTGTCGGGCAGGAACTGCACGGATGCATTCTCATCTGCTGCGACGCCACAGACGCCAAAGGACACGTACCCTGCGCCCCTACCCATGCCCCCCGATTCCTTCCCACGCTGACCGATGTTCTCCGTGCGTGTAGGACACCACAGCGGTGTATTTGAGCGACCCGCGTGATGACGGCCTTCCAACCCTCCTCTACGTCCATCCACAGCGCATTGACATCGTTGGCGCCACGGTGAATCGCGAGCGAAGCCTCCTGGCCTTCACCTTGTGGCAAAAGGTTGCCCGAGAACCACGAGTAAGAAGCGCTTTCGATGAATTGCGTTTTTGCAGTCGTCCAACTTTTTGAACTTGGATGTGTTGTGCTGAAATTGGATTGCATTGATCGCTCTCAGGGAGTCTACGAGTCGCACATTGCTGAGCTCGGCGAAAAGGGCCGTGTGGCGTCCCTGAACACGCAGCGGTCGCTCTTCCAGCGCGTGCAGTTCCTCTATGGCGAGGGCGGCCGTTCGTGCTTTCTGGCTCTCTTTCTGCTCAACGAATTTGTCAGTCTCTACCAAATCCCAGTGACGGTGACGCAAGGCCGCATGTACATCTCAGGCAAAATCCAGCCGTTACAGTCGATCCAACGCAAAGTGCTCTGGTTCAGCTGGGACATGCAGCGCCAACGCATCTACATGCTCTATCCGCACCCAAACAATCTTTCTGAGCTCATGTTCAAGTCGGTCCAATTCACTGAGGTATGCACATTATCTATTCATTCACGCGCGCACACTCCTGTCACCTAGTGATTTAACACACGCACTTACTCTCTCTCTCTCTCTCTCTCTCTCTCTCTCTCTCTTTCTCTCTATCACTTTGTTCCATTCTTCCTCCTCTCCCTCTCACTTTGTCTCTTTCTCTTCTCTCTCTCTCTATTCTTTCATATTGCAGCGTGGCATGTACGACCTCAAGTGGGATATCCACTTGAAAATTCGAATGCCTAGTGTGCGTCCACAAGAGTCACCGCCCGAGTTTCTTCACTATCTGCAGTGCGGACGCTCACTGCCCGACGCCGAGCTCAACATTGAAGTGGTCGACATGGGTAACTCTGTCACGTGCATCTGTGTGCAGGTGACGTCGGCCACCGAACCCGTTCACCCGGGCGGTCCTCCGGCTTTGCGCTTCACCATCTTCCCGCTCCACCAGCGCTGTCGTCTCTCCTTTTGCGTGCCTCTCCCGGGCGTCGACGAGGCTACTGTTCGGCGCATGCGCGTCTTTTTTTCAACCGCGTGCGGTTATGTCCTCTGCTACGTCCCTGGCCATCTTCTCCAGCTCGTCGACTGTGGCGGCCAACACGCTCCTTCCCCTGGCTTCCAACTCATTGGCTCCGCAGTACCCCTCCTTGACAACCACCAAAACCCCTGCGCCTACACTCCAACCCAATCATCATCATCATCGTCATCATCATCATCATCCAACCCAACTGCCTCCTCTCCTTCCACCACCACTCCAACGACTCCATCACCCTCCATATCCATTCCTTCCTCTTCCGCTAGCCCCTCTCAATGCCCTGGCATGGCCACCACTCCTTCCTCCTCCGCTCCCCCTGCCATCACCACCTACTTTGGCGATGCCTCCGCCTGGCTCAACTGCGCCGCTCGTCGTCAAATGAACATCAACGGAATCTCCTCCTCAGACCCTTTCCTCACCTCCTCTTCTTCTTCCTCCTCCTCCGCTACCTCTTCTTCTTCTTCTTCCACCTTTGGGCATGCGCTCTTTGACGAGCGCACCAGCACTGCCTTTACCTGCGAACTGTGCATGTCAGCTATTCACTCTATGCTCGGCACCCCCGCTCACTCCGTTCGCGGCCTCCATGTCCTCATCCATCACGTCAGGGACCAACAACTCGTGCGCCAGGCCGCCCGCTCGCTTCTCGTCGAACAGCCCGACCTCATCACGACCGAATGGATCAACGAGTACCTCGTTGGCATGACCTACCTCCATCTTCAGATGCAGTCTGTCGAGTCCGCCTTTCTCCGTCTCGTCCCCAACACAACCATGCTTACGTACGCCGAAGAGCAGCAGATGCACGACATCATCCGCTCCGCCGACGGCTGCACGTTTGCCTGGCTCCCCGAGTCCGAAGGCGTCGACCTCAACAACAAGAAGTCCGCCGTGGCCGCCGCTCGCAGTCCCCGCGTCGGCTCGTGGCACGCCATGCGCCAACGCGTCTATGTCCCCGTCACCACCTCACAGCCTCTTCTTCCCGCCCCGTCCCTCCTCAATTTTGCCCCTGGCGACCGTAACCTTCCCACCAGTCGTCGCCTTCTCCTGGTCCGTCGCCCCGCTCCCTCCGACCAGCCTATCCCTCTGTCCCACAACCATCACCATCACCATCACCATCCCCACTTGGGTCATGTCGCCGCTCTCCTTCCCAATCGCTCAGCCAACACCGACTCAGACTCCACCGCACTCCAATTACAACATCAGCAGCAGCAACAGCAGCAGCATTATCATCATCAACAGGGCTCACAGCCGTCCCCTCCTCCCGCATTCGCGGCGCGTCTTCTCGTTCCTGGCGACCCCAACGCCATTGAAGTGTCACGCATCCAACACGTCCAGCAGCCCTACCGCACCTCAGGCATCGCTGGCTCCTCCGTCACCCCGTCACCCGGTGGTCCTTTATCCGCACAGCCCTTGTCGTCCTCCGAGTCCACCATGGGCTTCACCCGAAAGCTTTTCTCGCGTGTCTTTGGCTCGTCGGCGCAAGAGGAGCAAACGCAACAGCTGCGCGACCAGCAACAGCAGATGCTCGCCGACCAACCGGACAGCGAGAGCATGAGCGATGCAGACGCCAAGACACGCCAGGCTCTTATCGAGGCTCTCGCCAAGTACTATGCTCAGTTTGTCACGACCAAAGAGCAGCGCAGTCGCTGCAACCGATGGGCGCGCGAATACTTTGCCAAGGCGTCCGTGCAGGCCGACCAGCTGCTCACGACCATCTTCCAGACTCGTGGTTATGGCGAGGCAGGCGCCACCACCGCCCCTGGCAACGACCACTTTGTTGATGCTCCGTCCTCCTTCAACGACATGCCCCAGTTCACTCCACAGCAACAACAACAACAACAAATTCAACCTCAAACGCACACTCAAACATCACGACTGAGCAGTAGTAGCGAAGACATGTCACTGCGCACCACAGCCTCTTCATCGACGATCGCCACTTCCTCCACTGCTGCACCTTCCTCTACTGACGACTCTATGCCTCCCAACGGCAGTGGCCCACAGACCAGTTCGTCGTTTAATCGCCAACGCACTGTCTCATCGCGCTCCGTTGCCGCCGTGCACAACAACAAACACATTGTGTTCTCGCTTCTTGAACGGTTCTACAGCGCAATGGAACTGCAGCGACTGCCCGTTCCCTCAAGCTTTCTTGTGCCCTTTGCCACACTTGGATATGAGTGTCTGGGACGCACTGCGTTTCTTCAATACGCATCACGTGGCATTGTGCGCATCAGCTCAAGTGTCCTCCTCAAAGTGTGGACACTGCTTGAGAATCCCGAGAGTGTGTTTGATCCTCGAGTGCGCGTCAGCTCAGTGACCAGTGGCAGTGCAGCGGCGACAAATGAGTCTGCATTGAATGCTTCTACGAGCACCTCTGCTGCGACTGTGACACCTCCAATGAACAGTGGAACTGCGACCAATCTGACTGTAGTTGGGACGGGGGCGACAGGTGGCGTTGTAACGGCAGTAACGACGACGGCTGAGAAGCAATCGGCGTACGACGACGAGATGGCGTTTCGCTTTGCACTGGCGTCGCATGCACCTGCCACCGCCGCTTTGATTGCCGTGCGGTCGCTTGTGGACCGAGAGACACAACGCTATGTGAGTGAACGCTACTGTCGTGAGCTGTTGCGTGGACGTGAGACAGCTTTTGACGCTGCTGGCTCGGAAGATCGCTTTTTCAATCAGTTTCACGAGGACGCATCGAGTGATGAGGAGGAATACAATGAGATGGTGAGCACGACGGAGGAACAGCAGCAGCTCAAGGCGGACCGCAGCAGTCTGAGTGCGAGTGCGGTTGCCCTAAGCAGCGACGAAGACGACCTCGACGAGTTTGAGGGTGGTCTGGCCGAGCTGACGCCCACAGCACGCTCACCGCGACGCATCAGCACCAGCAATACGCGCGATTGGGTGGCCTTTCGCCGCCGCCAGAGCCGCCACCGTCTGCGTCCGTCGTCCTCGTCATCCACCACCAACTCGACGCGCGACAGCGAGTCAAGCAACGCCACTTTTATGCCTCTTGGCGTGTTTGTGCGCACCCTCTATCGCAACCACGAGCGAGATGCGCGCGCCGCCTATGTGAAGAAGACGTATCTTGCGCGCACCAGTAAGAAGAGTGTAATTTGACAATACAATCATCAATTTGCGATAATATCAGCGTTGACTACTTGGTGTCTTGCTGAGAGCGCAGTTCACAGTTGTAGCATAATGTTGTGATGATGATTGTGTTGTCGCTTTTCATTCGAAAGTGAAATTATCATAATAATTATTATTCATTTTTTTTCACACATTGGAATGAGCGATTCATGGCCTTCCATCGCGACCGATGCCGCATGCGAGTACGCGACAAACATGCTGCTGCGCCATGTGCCAACGAGTGAACGCGAGCGAGCAACGCTATCACCCGATTTGAGTTCCATGTTTACTCTTCTTGAGAATGGCACAGTTCGCTGTCTTGTTCGCACTGCAGAGGGCAGTCCTTGTCGGTCAAGGGGGTTCAGTGGAGAGAGCATGCAAATGCACTTCTCGAATTACCATCCGGCCAGCCGCCATCGTTTCGTGTGTGTGTTGTGCGAGAAGTACGTTGGAGTGAGCGAACTCAAAAGACATCTCTCCTCGTTCCACGCCGACCTGTTCAC
>CALSCP010001624.1:2282-19727 GCA_943704425.1 Ministeria vibrans ATCC 50519
AAGGAGGAAGAAAGAAACAAAGTGATAGAGAGAGAAAGGAGGGAGAAAGAAACAAAGTGATAGAGAGAGAGAAAGGAGGGAGAAAGAAACAAAGTGATAGAGAGAGAGAAAGGAGGGAGAAAGAAACAAAGTGATAGAGAGAAAAGGGAGGAGAAAAAAAACAGAGTAATAGAGAGAGATGGGAAAAGAAACACAGTGGTGGAGAGAGATGATTTGATGTAAGTGGGGAGAGGATTATCTGAGTACCAATCGCAATTTTTTGTCCTTCAATAAGTCCTAAAAACAAAAAAACAACAAAAATCAGAATAAAACCAGAAGCAAACAAGAGAGACACACATATACACACAACTCGACATACACACCACAGTGCGTACCAGTGACACGGGCAAAGTGACGGGCATTGACAATGCGACCATAGTCATCGCTCGCCTGTGCGTTCTCTGTAAAGTACTCCTTCAAGGCACTCTCAATTGCGGGAATCAGCTGCTCTTGCTTTTGCGCACTGCACATCACATAGTCAGGCGCAATGCACGTCTGAAAAAGAAGAAAATACAACAGTGTACAGAGCAAAGGTTAATTTTGAAGAGTGAACCACACACACACACACGCACACTAAAAAGCCCACTAAGAAGAGTGAGAGGACCGCAGACAGAGACACACACACAGAGAAACACAGATAGGCAATGATACATACATACCTGTCCGGCGTTGATGAAGCGACCCCACGCAATGCGTCGGGCGGCAATGGTTGTGTCTGCGTCGTCAAGCACAATGCACGGGCTCTTTCCGCCCAGCTCCAGCGTCACCGGCGTCAGGTGCTTGGCCGCCGCCGCCATGACAATCCGCCCTACCACTCCCGAACCCGTGTACAGAATATGGTCAAACTTCTCTTCAAGCAACAGTTTAGTCTCTGGTGCTCCACCTAAAACACACAAACACGCACAGAGTCAGCTTAAGTATGGAAACTTGAATATTGTTTTCTTTTCTTTGCACCGTTGACGACACCAACGGCATTCTTCGGGAAGAACTTGGGGATGAGGTGAGTAATGAGCGCAGCCGTGTGAGGCGACAGTTCGCTGGGCTTGATCACGGCTGCGTTGCCGGCCGCAAATGCACTGCACAAACCCACCAGAGTCAGCTGCAGCGGGTAGTTCCACGCTCCAATGATGAGAATGACACCCAGTGGTTCATGCTTGATGAACACGCTACGCAACGGACAACGGCAAGGTCAGTCAGTCAGTCAGTCAAAAAAAAGAAAAAAAAAAGCAGCAATGCAATGGACATGACATGTACTCTATAATATACTTATTACCGGTCAAACTTGTTCGCGATCGGCACACTGACTTTCTCGGGGGCCATCCACTCGTCGAGCGAGTTGAGGGCTTCGGCGCACTCCGAACGAATCATCTCAACCTCCATCATGATCGACTCCGTCTTGGGCTTGTGCAAGTCCGCCCTGTTCAGTGGGAGAGTGAGAGAGTGGGAGAGAAAACGCACACACAGAGAAAAAAAAAAAACACGGTTGAATCAGTGCGTTTCGCTCCGTCTCCGCAGCGTCTCTTACTTCAAAGCATTGCAGAGATCCTCTTCGTGCTCAACGGTGAGTCGGTGGAGCGCCTCGAGCTGCGTGCGACGCCACTTGACCTCTTTGGTTTGATGCGATGCAAAATACTCGTGAACGCCGGCGACAATCTGGAGGGGAAGAGGTGCATGCGTGAGACAGGCGGCCAGCACATGTCAGGTGGGGCGTGGGAGACGCGTGGTGGGAATGGTGGACGAAAAGGGGTTCAGAGTAAAAACAGCGACAAAAACCCGTACGCCGCCAATGTCCATCAGAGGAGTGGGAGAGAATCCTTTCATATCAGCTGTTAGGGTTGAAAATAAGGAGAGAGTCTAAATATTAAATATTTTATTGAAAAATGAAAAATGGAAAAAGAAATTAATTTGAACTTGAATAACAAATTTTTCTCAACAACTCAATAAAGAAATGTGCTGAGTGTTGTTTAGCAGTACGGCACTCAGAATAGCGAGAGATGAGCGAGACACTTTGGGATTGTTCTCTTCCGCAATGTTCGCTCTCTTTCTAGTTGGATACGGTCTCTTCCGCTGCATCACCTACCCGTGCCGGTCCAGGGACGCCGAGCCCCACCCTGGGTTTGCGTGCAACGGCGGAGCCTGCTCGGCGAGCGCTCCAATGACGAAAGAGCCTTCAAAAGCGCCACTGCTCGAAAAGAGCCCTCCCCCGCCCGACCACGCACCCCCGGCGTACTCCAGCGATGCGCCAACATCGTAAAGGGCTGTTGGTGGAAGGTACGTCGCCAGTTGGAGCACGTTTGAACGCATTTCACGTATGGGCTCACTTTGTGGTGTATTATTATGTGTGGTGTATTGCTATGTGTTTGTGTAGGAAGGAAGAAGACAAGAAATGGCGATACGCTTGATGAAGCTTGTGACCAAAACCGACCCGAGAGGACTCCCGGTGGTTGTGAGTGGATGAACTCAATGCTGTTTGAAAATGTACCATTGTTTTTTGTTGATCTTTCTTCTCAAGACATGACTTTGTGTTTCAGTCTTTATTCTTCTCTCTCCTGTAACTCTTGTCGCTGCCTCTCAATAATAGCGAGTTGCTCATCAAGACGTCTCTCCAATTCGGTTACTTCGACACGCCGAAGTCGCTCTGACTCGACGAGTTGCCCCTGACAACGCCCGAGCGCTGTGCGACACCTCGCGAGCGTCTCCGTGTTCGTTTGTTTCTTCTCTCCGTCCTCATCCTTATTCCGCGTGTCCCGTCGCACCTGTGCCTCCGCCTCACTTGCTCGCACTCGCTCCACACGCACACACTCCCTCAGGCGCTCCACCTCCGCCTGCATCCCTTTCCGCGTCGCACGCACACTTCTCTCCCGCGCCACTTCCATCAGTGCCATCTCGCGCGTCCGCGCTTTCTCCACCTGCGCCACTGTCTCCTCTGCTGCATTTGCCTTTCTCTGTTCCACCGCCATCTCCCTCTGCATCTTCTCCAGTGCCTCCTCGGCCTCCCTCACGCGCCTTCGCATCGTCTCTGTCTCGTCAACCAGTCGCCCCCGTTCTGTCTCCCACTCTTTCTCGCGCCCCTCCATTCGCTCTCGCACTGCCTTCAGTTCACTGCCAAGCGTCTCCTGTCGTGCCTGCGCCTCATTCTTTAAACTCTGCACTTCACGTGCGTGTGCGTCGCTCAGTCGTTGCATGGTCGTCCGTAGTGTCTCCATGTGTCGTCGATCCTCTTCATTTTTTGCCACCAGTCGCTCTACCTCCCCCACATCCACTCGCTCCTTTAGCTGGCCCACATCCCGCTTGCACATCTCCACCGCCTTCCGCAGTGCCTCTCCCGTCTCCTCTCGCTCCCTCTCCGCCTCCACCACCTCCTCCCGCAGCGCGCACTCTAGCTCACGTGCATCCGTCAGATCCTGTCCCATTCGCCCCAACTGCTCCTCCAGCTCTCGCACGCGCAACTGCGCCTCACCCAGCTCAATCCTCTGCGCACTCATTTCACTGCTCATTTGTGCCAAGCGTTCCTCGTCAAGCGTCGTTCTCGTTGCATTCTCCTTTTCACTCTGTCTCGCCAACTACATGATTTGCATAAAAGACAAAGAGAAATCGGGTGTCAGAGTGTAAGGAACTAGTCTTAGTGTGAGGGACTTTTTTTGTTATTATTACTTCTTGTTCAAGAGTTGTGACTGCGACGGTGAGCGAGACACAACGCATTTCGCTTTGACTCAGCTGTTGCCGCATCAGATCGACGCTCGCTGCAAGATTGTGATTCATCTCTCGAAGACGCTCCTCCTCGTCCGTGTTGCGTCGTTTGCGCGGGGTTGCCAAGCGCTCGGAGAGAGCACGAGCGGAGGAGAGCGTCTCAATGATCTGATGCATCGACGAAGATGTCTCCGCCTTCTTCGGCGCAGTCTCTTTCTCTCGAACAGTCGTGTTTATGCACACATTTGGGAGTGTTTCATCTTTCAATGCGGCGCGTTTCTTCGCAGAAGGCACCTGTGTGTCAGTGGCGAGTCAGATTGAATTCAAAAATATTCAAATTCGTATTACGGGTTTCGTTTTTGCCTTTTGAGGTCCCACGTTTGCTACTGAGGATGTAGGACGCGAGTTGAACACAACAGTACGTGCTGTGGCTGCTCGGCGCCTGGGTAGAGTACAAGACGAGAGGCATTAGATCTGTCAGTCATTGACAGCAATATCTAATGTTACCCTTGCGGAACTCGCCCAAGCGCGACAGGCGCTGAGATCGTTGGGCCGGTGTATTTTGAAGGATTTGAATTCATAAGTGTGTGGTACGGTGGTATTATCTGTTAACTGTTAACTGTTAACCTGACAAATCTGTGCGTGTGTGTGAAATGTGAATAATATTCATTGATATTACATTAGACACTTTCAATGATCATCCTTGTCGTTCTCGCCGCAGCCTCACTCAGCACTGCTGCATCACTGTCGTGCGCTTCAACACCATTGTCTGCGTCCGACTATGCATGTGTTGCGGTGGATGTGCTGCAGCAGCGGTGGTGGGAGCCGATTCCGGCCAAGTGGAAAGGTGTTTGGGTGCAGTGCTCCTCTCTGCCCTTGTCTTGACGCTTTTGTCTCTGCTAGACACGGGATTCTGGAACTGTGGCAACAGCCTTGAAGTCGTGTGTAATTTTTGTCTCTACGAAAATCGCACTGGTAAGAAGAAAAAAAGACCGAAGTGAACTTTTGTGTTCCTTCTTTGACCGTTTCCCTTTGTAGACCTCCTGGAGGAAATCAACGCCGTTCACGAGCGCCGGCCGGCCGATGTGGTTGAAGCATTTGCCAACGGGAGCTGGGACGACTCGCAGTGGTGGGTGCTGGCCTATCTGCGAGGCTATGAGCTGACTGGGAAGGACTCCTTTCTGCGCGACGCAAAAACGGTCCGCTGAATTTCTCCTCTTCTCTTGTGCCTTGTTGATTGGTTCGCATACTTATTTAGGTCTTTGATCATGTGTGGGAGAAAGCTTGGGACACGGGTACGTGTGGTGGCGGAATGTGGTGGTCAAGCAAGAACAGCTACAAGAATGCCATAACAAACGAACTGGCGATTATGTCGGCAGCCAAACTGTACCGTCTGACCAACGAGAGTGTCTACCAACAACGCGCATGGACCGCCTGGAGATGGTTTGAGCAGAGTGGCATGATCAATGGCGATTCGCTTATCAACGACGGACTGGACGCGCACTGCAAGAACAATGGTGGCAACACTTGGACGTACAATCAAGGAGTGATTCTAGGCGGTCTCGCAGAGCTCTCTGTGATCTACAAGAACTCAACACTGGTGCACATTGCAAGTGACATTGCTGCAGCAGTCCAAGCGCACCTCACCACGCCAGAGGGTATTCTGCACGAGCCCAATTACACGGGCGGTCGTGACGGAGAGCAGTTCAAAGGCATTTACGTGCGCTATTTGCACTACATGAGTAAGTTGGTCCCGTCCGACATGCCACAACAGCCCACATGGCGCAACTTCTTGCGCACACAAAGCACAGCAGTGTGGACACACGCACGCAACACGACCACAAATTGCTTTGGGGTGCTTTGGGAAGGACCACCCAGTGCCTCTCCGCCTGCACCCACACCGCAGACTTCGGCCATTGATGCATTCCTCAGTGCTCTTTAAGCTTATTGGGGGAGTCTTTGTGTATCTGTTGTGTGTGTGCGTTTTCTGACCTGTCGCTGTGTGTGGTTGTGCGTTAATTTCGATTAGACTAGACACAGTGTATTATTGTACACTTCTTTTTTGATTGGTTCTTCAGTGTGTGTGTGTGTGTGAGTGTGTGTGTCACTTTAGAAAGGGATAGAGGGACCCTTTTCGGCCGTCATCCACTGCCTCCTATGCAAAAAAAAATCATGAAACCCAAAGAATGTACAAAGTGTGAGTTCTGGGGACATAGTTGCACTTCACTGTACCTGAGTAAGTGTTCTAAACTGTTGTAAGGTGCGCAGCGACTCTGACAACTGACCAAGAGCGTTAAAAATGGACACCACCTCAGTGCGTCTGAGGTTGAGCAAACGGTTGTACACTCGTGCATTCACATGCGGGTCAATTCCCTTGTGTTGCATTGCCGAGTCCGCAAAGAGGATTTTGAGTGCTGTTGCGACCCCTTGCGCTTGAAGTTTGCCCCACATTTTGCACTGTACGTGTTTGTGTGTGTGTGTGTGTGTGTGTGTGTGTGTGTGTGTGTGTGTGTGTGTGTGTGTGTGTGTGTGAAACGAGTCAGAATAAGAAAGAGACAAAAAAAAACAGAGAAATAAGAGTGAGCAATAAATGCAATAGACGTACCTTTGTACAACCAACACAGTCCATGATGCGAGTGATGTTCTTAAACCGATCGCGAAACTCGCGTCTCAGCGTCTCGGCCGTCTCTCGATCCCCATGTGCAAACAGACGATACTCGTCAAAGGTACCTGGACAGCTCTCCGCGACCGCAAGTACATCCTGACACACAAACCAGTGTGAAACGCAAATTGATACTATCACTCATTCACCCTCAAACGCACTCAAAACGCGCATACTCATCACTCACACACCACATTCTCATTCTCAACATATTTCACACAGGGACTCATTATTACAAAAACGACTCTTTCTCTCTCTCTCTATCACTTCGTTTTGTTTTCTTCCTCCATTCTCCCTCTCTTTCTCACTTTGCTTTTACCTGCAAAAGCGCACTGGTCTTCTGGTCCTCCTCCGAGTCACCGGTGAAGAACTGGTACCGTTTCCACACGGGATTCGCCTTGATGATCGCCCGCAACACCAGTGCGTACAGTGTGTAAATGTTCTTCACCCAAGTCGGTCCTTCTCCGTGTGTCTACAAAAGAAAAAACTCAAATTTTAGACGCACGCTTTGTGTCTTTCTTCTTTGACCTTTGTAGGACCAAAGCGCTCGAGAAACAGATTCAGATTGGGGCCCCACGAGTCAGTCGTGCGGTCGTAGTGCTGTGCGCATGAGTGGACGTTGATGGACGCGTGCATGCCTGAGATGATGCGGTAGAAGATGCGCTTCTCAACGCACATTTCGGGAAGCACTGTGCTCATGGCGACGTAAGGGTTCTCGGCGGTGCGTTTGCGCTGAATAATGTCGCTCACGTTGAAGCAGTTCTCTTTGTAGATTGCCATCCAGATCGTTTGAGCGCTTCCGCCCGCATAGCCCGTGAACCGTTCTGGGTTCTTGCGCAGATCGACGTAGCGCAGACCCGTTGAAGGGTTCACAAAGGCCGTGGTGCTGGACGTCTCTTCGCTCTCCTGGTCCAACTCGCAGTATGTATCGTCTTCGCTCTCGTCGTGCGCACGCCATTCGTTCACCATGCGTCCTTCGTCGTCCGTCAGGTGCGTCACATCGAGTTCCCCCAACTCTTTGGCTCTCTGGAACGCATCGCAATTGTCTCTGAGGGTCTCGGCGTGCTCCGCCTTGAACGCATCGGGGATCTCGTCGGATGCACAACTCTGCACTTCGCACCCTTTCGCAAGGCATTTCGCGTCGTGACGCCAGTACGGACAGGGTCGGTCAAGATTGACCTGAGCCACACGCAACAGCAAAGGGATCAGTGCCACAGGCTCAGCACGCATACAGTCTCTCGCGTACCTGGTACAGTCGAAAGTACATCCGATGAAGCAGCTCGTCGAGACGCGGGCCCAGCCGCTCGGCGTTGAGTCGTTCGAGTGTCATATAGTCACAGCAACAGTCGTCAATGGTTCCTGCAATGTGCACACACAATCACACACCGCTCAGCCACTTCCCCCCTCCCCGCTGCCCACTCGCTTACCGCTGATCGAACAAAAACACTTGTCTCGCTCCACATCCGCATTCTCATACGCAGGCGGGCCCTCGCTAGGCGGTGAGCCCCGCGCAAAAGGAGCGAGTGCCACGAAGGCAAATAGAATAATACCCAATCGCATGGCGGACCGATCGATTTCTGAGATGCCGGCACGTCCAGCAAGAAGTGTCAAAAACACACGGTATTTGATCACACACCGGTGCGTGTCTTCTTCAGGGTAAGGCAAACGTTAAAAGAAGTGTCAATTTCAATTATCAAAGTCAAATTATTATCATCTTAATCAATTGATTATTTGTTTCCCTTGCTTGTGGCATGGGTCAAACCGGAAGCACCCCTGAGGACATCCTTAAGGCGGTCGAGGCTGATGTGCATCGTGGTCAGTTGAAACTTTCGTAAGTTCAAAAACTCTCTCTTTCCCTTCTGTCCTTCACTCGTTCGCCGCCACACCCCAACTACGCCCCCTCTCTACTTCCCCTTGCTCTTCCTTGCCAGCCCCTTTCGCGCGTTTGGCTCTCACGTCGTTTCCTCCACTTTTTTTTTTTTTTTTCTACTTCGTCATCTTTGTCGATCCTCACTCGTCTCATCGCGACACGCCGCCTCTCCCACACCAATGCATGCGCTTCAGCACTTCATTTTTCCATGATCTCATTCCGCTCTCGCCTCTCGCCTCTTCCTGTTTTCCCCGTTTTGTGTGTAACAAAATCGGGTTTCTAAAAAAAAACTCATCGATCGTCACACACACACACACACACACACACACTCTCTCTCTCTCTCTCTCTCTCTCTCTCTTTCTCTCTCGCCCTCGTCTTTCCTGCATCCTCTCTCCGCAGCGGCTACCTACTTCAAGCGGTGCCTGTTCGGGTCTACGAACTCGACCGTCTTACGTACATTGATCTCAGCTGTAACATGCTGACAAAAGGTAATAATGATCATTGTTATATTATTATTATTATTATTATTATTATTATTATTATTATTATTATTATTATTATTACATCTTGTGTGTTTTTGTCGCACTCACTTCTCTACTCCCCCCCTATTTTAGTCCATTCCAAACTCTACCAACTTCCTCACCTGCAAATGCTCGATCTCAGCTTCAATGCACTCACTACGCTTCCTTATGCGCTCGGCTCAATGCAGCAGCTTGTCATTCTCCAACTCCAACACAACTTTCTTCGATCTCTGCCCGACGAAATCTGTCTGCTCCGCTCTCTCTCCGAACTCAACGTCTCTAGCAACGAGGTACAACCACCCCCTCTAAATTATATATATATACCAACACCCACCTTTTCTTTTTAGCTGGTGCGTCTTCCCGAGCGACTGGGCTACCTGGAGAACGTCCGTCGATTCGACTGCAGTCGCAACCGCCTACAGGCTCTGCCCATTTCCATGTGCAAAATGCGCAACCTCGACATCCTTCTTGCCTTTGAAAACCCCTTCATTGACCTTCCCGACCACACCATCGAACGAGGTACTGCCGAAATCCTCTTGTACATGTGCGAACAAGAGATTGCTGGAACAGGTATCAAGCAAAACGACGATCAAATGGAATTTTATTACCTTTTTTGATCTTGTTGTTTAGTGCCGAAAGTGGACGAAGGAGCAGGAGAGGGAGCAGGCAACCGTAAATCGGCCGCGTCAGGAGCGGGCGTGAGGACAAGCAGCAGTGGCGGCGGTACATACTCGCCGGCTGCGGTGCGCATGCTGGTCGCGTCGGAGGGTAGCCACTCCAACACGTCCCTTGGCGAACTTGAAGAGGTCGCGCTGAACCACAGTGTTGGCGAGCTCGATATAAGCAGCGCTGCCAACACCACCGCCAACAAAAACAATGGGACGCTCAGTCCAGCTTCGTCTCCCCGTCTCAATCGCAAACAGCGAGACCGCATCAAGCAGATCACAACCTCCTTTGCGCCGAGTACTGTAAACTCGTTTCATGGCCTTGACGTCTCCGACTTTCCTCCAGGCGCATTTGCCTCAGTATATCACAACATAGTTGGTGTTTTCATGGGCCTCACACAATGCCTTTTTTTTGTTTTAGCCTCGGACGTCGCTTGAGCCTCCACAGCCAGCGCACTCACGCAACGCAACGGTAAGAATTTTGTATTATTATTATTTTTATTATTTTTATTAATATTATTTGTTAGCCACGCATCTCGCTCGAGCCACCGCGCGCAGGAGTCACAGGTGCATCGTCACGTCTCTCGGGGACCGTCGACGAAGAAGGGGAAGGAGAAGAAGAGGAATGGCAAGGGGGGAGTAGCGGTGCTGCATCCAAGGCGGCGATTGTGGCAAGGGGTAACGCTGTCTCTAGTAGTGGTACTGAAGGTGGTGGGGATGAAGATGCCTTTGCTCAGCGACGGCGCTTGGAGGAGGATGCGGATGTGCGTCGCAAGAAGGATCAGCAGAGGGCGCGCGACGAGGCCTCACCGCAGCAGATTACCAAAATTCAGTTGATCAAACCTGACGATCAGGTGCCCCCGAAGAAGAAGCCCGTGTCCAAGGAGCCGTCGGCCGAGCGGCCCGGGCAGCGTCCCAAACTTACCGACTCGCTGTTCTCGCCCATGGGCAATGGAAATGGGCCCGACAATGGCGATAACGACGGTGTCAATCTCACCGACACAGCCGACTTTCGTGGCGCTTTTGGAGCTCCATCACGCGCGGCTACTCCACAAAAAGCAGCACCGCAGCAACAGAAAAAGCAACAGCCGAAGAAGAGCAGCAGCGGGAATGGCATGTCTGCCGCCGACTTTAATGCGGCCTTCTCGACCAAACAGAATGGTGCCATTGCGGGACTCGACATGGACGACTTCCCGCTCGATGCCTTTGACGATGATCGCATTGGGGGACAGGAGGCGCCGGCGGTGGCTGCGTCGTCTAGCTCACACACGGTACTCACGGCGTCTGT
The DNA here is from genome assembly GCA_943704425.1 of Ministeria vibrans ATCC 50519. Classification (NCBI taxonomy): domain Eukaryota; class Filasterea; order Ministeriida; family Ministeriidae; genus Ministeria; species Ministeria vibrans. The sequence goes on from CALSCP010001624.1 coordinate 13,018, forward strand.
GCTGGACGGGGCAACGCCGCAGAAGGCAGTGCGCAAGGGCAAGTTGAGCAAACGGGAGAGTGCGGCCGAGGCACTGGCCCTTGAGGAGTTGCAGAAGCTCAAGGAACAGGAACAGCGCGAGTTGAGGTCGCGCGTGGCGCGTGAGAAGCGCGAACGTCTTGAACAAGAGGAACGCGATGCGGAGATTAAGCGACTGGAGCAGGAGGAGGAGTCACTGAAGAGGGAGCTGCGGGAGTTTCGCGAGTCGAAGCGCGTCGCTGGCGTACCCACACCGACATCGCCACACGTGAAGATAGCCGAGTCGAGGAAGAAGGCGGGGGAAGACGATGCGGAGTGGACGGACGAAGAAGAAGTGGAGGAGGAGCCGCAGTTGATCAAGCCAAAGCGACTTAATCGCAAACCGACTTTGCCGCTACTGCCACCAGGCGGAGTCCTGATGCGCAAGACGGGGACGCGCGACGAGTCGGGAGACATTCTTTTCGAGAAGAAGAAGGATGAAGGTGCAGATCGCGATGAAGAAGAGGCACGTGCGGCCGGCTGGAAGTCGGAGATGGAGGAGCGCAGGAACAAGCGCTCGTCCAAGGTGGCGCAGCTGGGCCCGCCTCCGACTGAGCTGCCACCTCCACCACCGCCTCCCGTTGCCCCTCCGAGTGCTGCAGCGAGCAGCAGCAGCAGCAGCAGCAACAACAACACTGGGCCTGCACCGCCACCGCCGCCCTCCACACCACCGCCGGCGCGTGCCTTGAGCCGTGCACCCAACACGGAAGAAGAGGATCGCATTGAGGCGTTCCTGAATCGACCGGCGCTCACAACTGCCCACATGACGGACAAGGAGCGCAAGAAGCAAGCTAAGGAGATGGAAAAGGAGCGCAAGCGTGCCGAGAAGGCTAAAAAAGTCGACGTAAAGAAAAAGGGCAAGGGCAAGGCGGCTCCGCCCCAGACGGGCGCTGCCCAAGCAGCAGCACTCGCATCATCCAAGTCCAGCAGCAATGCGCCTTTGTCGGCCAAGGAAAAGAAGAAGCGCAAGGCCGAGTTGGATCGGATCTTTCTAGAAGATCAGGCGAGGAAACGTGAGTTGGCGGCGAGGGGTCTGTAATTTTTCTTCTTTTTTTACAGTGTAAATTAAGGCGTCATTAACTCGACACCAGTAAAACGTGAATATTATTATTATTATAATGACAGATGACTTTCATTTTATTATTGTTGATTTCAATGCCAATAACATGAGAAATACACACAAAAAAGCAGCACAATGCTTCCGCCGTAGATTTCCAAACGGGAATGACCCGAGAGAATCCCACAGACCCGCAGATACACACAAAAATAGGAGTGTATGAGAGGAAACAATAAATTAAGAATGATATATCGCTACAATTGATCTTCCAGGCTCGCTGTGAGACCCAGCGCCTTTTCATAGCATACCAAAGACTCCTCCTGCCTCGGTCCAGTGATGCAATCTGAGCCTCGTAGCGCTCGAATGCGTCCAATCGCTTCCTTGGCGGAGACGTGAGTGTGGTGCATGAGCAACGCGGCAAGCACCGTCCCCGTGCGTCCCACGCCGTGCTCACAGTGCACCACTGTCGCCACTTGCTTTGAAGCGTTTTCTCGAATGAATTCTGACGCGGAAAGCAGTTCGTCTGGGAGCGGGGCGTGCCCTTCTTTGAACGGAAGATGAAGCGTTTGGAACTCTCGAGTGAGTGTGTCAGGAAGAGCATTTTTGGTCAGCGTGAGAATGGCACCAATGCCCCATTGCTGAAGAAGAACAAAGTTGTCGTCCCCATTGCTGTCCTCGTCTTCGGTATGTGGCCAGGCACAGCCGGCCAGTGTCTTCTCCAGAACGTACGAAAAGCGAATTTTTGCCTGATACACAGCATTCTCTTGCTCGCTTGTCTCTATAGAGCCCGGACGCAGACGACGAACCACAAGAATCGCCTCAGCGGGCGCCATGCACTCGACAACGGCAAGATGCGCCGCAAGAAATGTCCCCGTTCGACCTCTGCCCGCTGCGCAGTGCACGACCACTTTTCTCTTTCGTTCCACAAACTCAAAAAACGCCAGTAGCTGCGCAAGCGTCGGCGGAGAGAAGTCTGCCACTGGCAAATGTAGCAGTTCGATACGACTGGTGGAGGCCACAGTGGCTGGTTGTTGCGTCAGCGAGACAAGACCGTCAAAGCCTTCCTGGACAAATGGCGCTGAGTCGTGCGGAAACGCACACCCCGCCAGCGTACGTTCTTCATTGACGTAACCAAAGTTACCTATAGTGTTCATATGAAATTAGAAAAAATGATTTAGATTCAGACTTTCAGTTGTTTCACCTTTTAAAAGAAAGAAAGCCTGTCTTACACACCAATGACATCAGTCACATCACTAGACTCTAAAGCAACAGACTCAGACAGGGTGAGTGACTAGACGCGAATGGGAAGTTCATATTCTTTTACAACTTATTTGTCGTAAAAGAGAATTCATCAAAAATCAATCATCAAAAGTCAAAACAGTTCTTTTCTCGTCCACCTGTTGCGGCGCTGTACACACCATGCCCCCGAAACGTGGAGCCTCAAAGGCCGATGAAAAGCCAAAAGAAACGAAGCGAGCGCGTCGCGATGAAGAAGACGACGTTTGCGCATCGGCGGACGAACGGCGCACCGCAGCAGACACGGACGCGCCCACGCCCGCCGCCCACGACGACAGCAGCACGACGACAGCTGCCGCAGCGACCACGCCGCCGACCCCAGCGACGACGACGACGGCGACAGGTGAGACGGCGGCAGCAACTGCAACCGAATCGCTTGCGTCGTCCTCCTCTGCCCCCACCAGCACGCCTGCCTCTGCGGCTGCGACCGACGCGTCAGCAGCCGATCCGGCCGCCCAGGATAAGGGTGCGCTGGCGCTCCAGCTGGCGCAAGAGACGACGTGTGCGCCGCAGTTTCTGGAGCAACGCGGCTCATGGATGCAACTGCTCGATCCCCGCACCCACCGCGTCTACTACCAAAGCTGCGTCACGTACGAGACTCAGTGGGAGCCGCCTGCCGACTGGACCGCGCTGTTGACCCAGAACCCCGAACTGAGACCGCGACGCAAAATTGTCGAGTGTCCCAATGTACCAGCACGTCGCCAAGTTGACCCGTCCGCCGACGCCAACAAGAACTACGTTCCGGAAGGCGCCAGCGAGTACAACATCTGGCACGACCGGTGGATTGGTGAACACTGGGGCAACAGAAATGCAGGTACACGGAACTAGTGAGTGAGTGAGTGAGAGTGCGACGTTTAAAACTGCTATTATTATTGTGTAGGACCTGCTCCGTTCCGCTGCGACACAATGCTTGACTCAGGGCGCACCAAGGGCGATCGCAGTGGCGCCCACTACCACTGCTTTCACTTCTTTAAAGGATCTTGCCGCGAAGGCGCAAAGTAAGAGAGGGAGAGAAAGAGATACATACAGAGAGAGAGAGAGAGAGACAGTCAAGGGACAAATGGATTGACTCACTCACTGTTTTGACTTGTGTAGTTGTAAGTTTCTTCATCACGTTCCCACACCGCCGGAGGCAATGAAGCTGGACCTGGCACACGATGTGTTTGGGCGCACGCGATACGCAGCCAACAAGGAGGATATGGGGGGAGTGGGCAGTTTTGACTCGGACACAAAGACCATTTATGTGGGGGGAATTCCTGCGGATCATGACATTGAAGTATGTGTCATATTGAGTTGTGTGTGTGTGTGTGTGTGTGCGAGAAGAAAGAGAGGAAGGAGAAAGGAGAGTGATAGAGAGAGAGAAAGAGAGAGAGAGAGAGATTGACAGTGGCTCTAATGAGGAATCTCGTTCTAGGATGTGTTATGGCATGAATTTGGCGAATGGGGTGAACTGGAGGTAAGAAAAGCCATTGAAAAATTCTCATTATTTTATTCAATTTCACATTAATATTATTAATATTATTATTATTAATTTTATTTTGTGTTTCTTATAGTATGTGAGAGTGATTGATCGCAAATTCTGTGCGTTTATCATGTACAAAGTAAGATACACACTAGATACTATTTCCTCTCGATCACACGAGCAACAAACACAATGCAACACCAAACAACCGCTGATTGATTTACCTTTTCTATTAGCATCGAGCGAATGCAGAGGCCGCCAAAGTGGCCATGTCGGACCAGCTGCTGCGGGGTGCAGTGCAGCTCAATATCCGCTGGGCCAAGGACGACCCCAACCCCGGAGCCAAGGAGAAGGTACTGTTCATATATATATGTATATATCAGACTTACTCACTCATTTGCTCTGCTTGTAGGCACTGGTGAACAGTCAACGTGCGCTTGTCAATGCTGCTGTTGCGCGTGGACATCTCTCGACGACTGCTGACCAGTATTTGCTGCCTGAGCCTGCTCATGGTCAAGTCACGGGTGCTCTTGCGCCCGACCAACGTGGTCCCATGTCTCGTGAGCAGCTGGCCGCCCAACAGAACCAGAAACGCGCAAACGCCGACATGGCACGTCTCAATGCTCTTTTTCAGACCTGAATACACCCGTAATTACTAATGGTCCCTCTACTGCCCATGTTCTTCTTCAAGACTCAATCGAGAGTTTCGTGTGAGTCTGCGCAAGATGGTCTGTCCTGGCTGTGCCGCTGAGTGTACCCGAAATGGTTCAAGCGTAAAGTTGTACGTGAACTGTATCCTCTGAATAAGTGGACTCACAAGTCAGCTCATGATCAGGTACTGATCAGTCAGTTCACTTTCGTGCACCTCTGCTCTTCTTCTTCTTCTTCATCATCATCATCTCCCCAAGCATCGTGTGCCATGGAGGAAGTCGACAAGATCATCATTGTGACCTTTCGTCAGATTGGAGTGTAAGTGCACTGAATGATCATTGGATGATCCGCTTCCAACGGCCCCCGCCTCCCTCTGCCCTCTCGCGCCTTCTCCCCACTTCCACTTCTAAGATCGACTGTCGCCCAACCCGTCCCCATTATCCTATTGCGATTCTGTGAATTGAAAACTCAAAAAAAAAAAAAACGTTTCTTCTGTAGTGATGTTCCAGAAGATGTCCTGTCGCTGAAGCAGTTCACGCCAGACCTCGTCGTGTCTGCTGCGACCCGATGCCTTAGTGCCATTGACGAGCGCAAAGAGGTTTGTTCTGTTTCTCTCCTTTTTTCATTTTTTTTTCCCATTGTTGTAACTTTTTTTTTTCTTTTTCTTTCAGTTTCCTGATCGTTTGCCGCCCGAGATGTCCGCCCGCTTCCGGATGTGTTCAAACATTGCCAAAGAGATCAAGGTATGGGGCGGGTCGCAGGGCGTGGGGCTGTCTCTAACGCGCTGTGTGGCTGAGTAGGCGTTGGGCTATGCGGACGACCTTGATTACCATCAGTTTCTCTATCTCAACGAAACCGAGGCACGACAACACCGACAGCAGTTCTCTGCTGTTGCATTGCTTTATGTGGATCTGACACGTTTTTTTTTTTGTTTTGTGTGTTTTTGTCTTTTGTTTTGTCTTTTGTTTTGTCTTTTATGTTTTGTCTTTTATGTTTTGTCTTTTATGTTTTGTCTTTTATGTTTTGTCTTTTATGTTTTATGTTTTGTGTTTTTTTTGTCTTTTGTGCTTTCTCCTGCAGGTGCGCAAAATGTTTATGTGGCTGGTGGAGCGACTGCCCCGCGAGTCGTCTGAGGAGTCGAGCGAGCCCATTGGGGTGCGCACTGCTCTCTTTGGTGCCATCACGGGCGAACTCAACCGACGCAAGGCGGCCCACTGGACGCTTCCGTACTGTCGCAAAGGTGCCATCTGTCGCATGTAAGAAGACAAAAAGGTGGTAGCAGCGAATGAAATGTATTGACTGTTCTTGTTTTCTTTTCTTCATTTTTTTTCATGTAGGGGCAAAGCCCAAGACCATTTCAATGTGGGCACACGCGCGTCGCACACTATCCACACGGTCCCCATTTCCTTTCCCCACGGCACCGCCGACATTACCATTAAGATCCCTAAACGTAAAACAATAGAGCTGTTGTCTTGTCGATGTACTGTCGTGTGTAATTTGTACTGATTTCCTTCTTCTTTTGTAGTGATGAAGGAGTACTATGCGACTATGCCATTTGCGTGTGACGCACCGCAACAGGAAGAGGACGTGCACGGAAGTTTGTTGGAGGCGAACGTGTTGACGTTGTCGCAGCAGCGAGAGTGGGAGGACGAGTGGAACACGCACGGACTCGCGTCGGGTCTGAGCGAGGCGGAGTACCGTTCGCAGAAGCGCACGCGCATTGCGGGGGCCATGGGGGCGCATGTGGCGTCGGGACGGCAGGCCAAGGCGGGTGTGGACTCGCTGCAAGGAGTGGTGGGGATGTTTGCCAAACGCAGTACACGCGCCAATGCCAAGGGTACTCGCTTCACCAATGCGGCAAAGCTGCAGTTTACTCAGGAGGGCGAAGGTGATGCGGTTGCGGTCGATTCTGGTGTGGATCGCGAAGAGGAGCTCAAGCGTCGTCGTGAAGAGGAGCTGGCGGCATTGCAGGCACGCATTGATGAACTCATTGCGCGCATTGCGGAACTCGATGCGGAGATGGGCAAACACGCAGGACTTATTGTGACACTCAATGCGGACGCAAAGGCACAGCTGGACATGACACCGGGCAAGGAGGCCGCATACAAAGTGCGCAAGAAGGTATCAAGGGAGTGATACGACAAAGCAACAGGCGTGTAACTTTTTTTTTTTTTTTTTTTTTTTTTT
>CALSCP010001624.1:19737-36193 GCA_943704425.1 Ministeria vibrans ATCC 50519
AATAGACGGAGAGAGAAACAAAATAAAAGTGACACATGGATAGAGAGAGAGAGAGAGAGAGAGAGAGAGAGAGAGAGAGAGAGAGAGAGAGAGAGAGAGAGAGAGAGAGAGAGAGAGAGAGAGAGAGAGAGAGAGAGAGAGAAAGTGATAGAGAGAGAGAAACAAAGTGATAGAGAGAGAGAGAGAGAAACAAAGTGATAGAGAGAGAGAGAGAGAAACAAAGTGATAGAGAGAGAGAGAGAGAAACAAAGTGATAGAGAGAGAGAGAGTACTCAGAGAAACAACGTGATAGTATGTGTGTGTGTGTGTCGTGTCATGATGTACTTTGGTTGTGTCAGGGAATGCTCGACGCCACTCCTTGATGCGTGTGTGCTCACGTGGCGAGCAATATATTACAAAGGGGCCACGAGCACGCTCAAAGAGCATTTGCAGCCATTGATCGTAGTTTGCGGCGTTGTGCTTGGACTGCGGCAGTTGGAAGTAGCTGGCGACGACGGTGGCATAAAAACGAGACGGCGTCGGCACAGGGGCAGGCACAGGGCGTTCGGCGACCGCTGGAGGGTTGATGGGCTCTAATGGGGCAGCGGGTGCAGCCTTGGAGGGCGCCTCCTCCTCTGTGGCGTCGTCTGGCGGAAGGAAATGATGGACACTGACGGCACGCAAGCTGTCGGGCGTCGCTGGCGGCTTTGAGAGCCGGAACAGCATTACGCTGGAGAACACAAAGACCACTACCACGACGGCAGTGGTCAGCGACAGTGGGCGCATCGCAGATGATCAAAGAATAATAAATATGAATGAGGTTGAAAAATAAGATGAAGTGAATGTACATATGTGATTTTTTCTCCATCTCAGTTCTCAAGACACTGCGGAACGTTTTGAAAGTTGGGTTGACAAGGCGGTCGAGAGTCCTTGCGCGCAGCCATCGACAGTTGAAAAAAGAACCTGAAAAGAAGAGGCGGAGTGAATCAAGAAAGACACAAACAAGGACTGTGTGTCGCTGTGTACCATCGGTCACCGCAATACATAGAGGTGTACGAAGGAATGACAGTCTGCTTTGCAATCCCTTTGTAGCCGGCTCGCTCATACAGGTAATTCAACAGATCTTGGTCCTTCCCAATGAACAGCTTACGGTCGGCCCATTCGCGCGCGAGTGCGTAGTAATTTCTACTGTACTGCGAAATGAGCGACGCAGAGCCCCCGTAGAAAGTGCCTGCAATCAGATTGTATCGAATGCGTGGGTCGGGCAATTCGGTGTTGAGTAAATCGCATGACGCATTACGGTGCCCATCGGATCCTGGATAGACGTTTAAGCAACATCATACAATTGTTGGTGAGAATGTTTTCGTGTTTACCAACTTCCGGGTCAACTGGGCGGTTCGCAACGTTCAGATAGTGGTAGGGGTAGACCATTTCAAGAAGAAAGTGGTCTTTGGCGGTCGTCGTAAGTTGCGTGCGCCAGTGTGACTCGGGCGACTGGTCCGGCCAGTTGAAATCGCGAAAATGCTGAAAAGGAAATGACACTCATATTGAATATTATACGTATTATATTGTAAGTGTCTGACTCTGTTTGGGTCGCGAAATGAACCTATTTATAATACATTAAAACCACATATAAAATACATATTCATGAGTACGGACAATATTTTGATGTATGATGAGAACATTACTATCATACCTGCATCAGCGTAGAAGAAAAAGTCACTGTCAAACGGATTCGACTGTGCAACCTATAAAAACCATGGTGTGTATCATATTACACACAAGCACAATTTTTACTCACACATACGCACGACACAATAAAAGATCATGAATTATCATCATGCAATCATGACACGCGAATTCGTCTGAGCTGAATTACAATTGCAAGCTTGGCATAGGATATAATATAATTTATATAAATAGTGTACCTGGTTGAGCAGGTATAGTTTAAAAAACCACATGCAATAGAGCGACGGGTTGTGGATTTTCTGCTCTGGGTCGATTGTGTGTGAAAATTCAAAGTCTGCTTTGAAGTCAGCACACACTGGAATGGACCAATAATCGTCGACAACAATAATCTATATAATATATACGTCGTGAAATGGCGAAATGGAGCATATAAATAAGGGAAAAGATGACGATGAGAATGAGAGGAGAATGAGAGGAATATTATGATTTTGATCGATTGGTCATGACAATAGTATAATTATCATTATTATAATAGTACTTTGGTTGTGTCAGGGAAATCGCGACGCCATTCTCTAATGCGCTCACACTCGACGGGCGAACAGTAGATGACAAAGGGACCGCGGGCACGCTTGAAGAGCCTTGGCAGCCACTCGCTGTACTTCTCATCACCGTGCTTCGACGAGTTGAGATGGAAATACGAAGCAACGGCGGTCGCATAGTAACGCGCCTTTCGTTCTTCTGTCTTGTTCGGTGGTGGTGTGACAGACGGCGGCTGTACTGGCGGTGCTTCTGTTGCGACTTCAGGTTGCGGATTGGTTGTGATCTCCCCAGAACGAGGTTCGTCTCCCGTAGAGGCGTCGTTGGGCGGGAGAACGTGATGGACATTGACGTCTCGCAGACTGTCGGACATCGCTGGCGGCGCTGACAAACGAAACAGCAGTATGCTGGACACTGTGAAGATCAGCACTACAACCGCTGTGGTTAGCGATAAAGGCCGCATGCTGAATGTGAATGACTAATTCTAATTACGACGAGTAATTATTAACAGCTTTTGTAATTTCTATCCATCGCATAATAATATAATAAAAAGCACATACGTGTCATCCTTGAAGTAATCCTTGATAAAAACGTGGATCTCGGGCTTTTCTTTCTTTTGTAATTAAGGTTTAGGATACATGTGTCATTCGCCGGCAGTGTCCAAAGTAAAAGCGCCACTAGAATCATCCTCATCATCATCGTCGTGCCCACCGCCCATCATTTCTACAATACACAAACAAATTGAGATACAAAACAAAAACATTCCACAGGGCACGTACGTCTCTTCACAAGTTTCTTGTAAGCGCCATCGGCAGCAAGCAGCTCATCGTGGGTGCCCTGCTCCACAATACGCCCTCCACCAATCACAATGACCTTATCCGCATCACGGACCTGCACAAGAAAACATCATTAGTGGGGATTGTATACAAGGCTGACGCACCGTTGAGAGTCTATGTGCAATGATGAGGACTGTGCGCCCGACCATCGCACGGTTGATTGCGTCCGCAACCACATGTTCACTCTCCGCGTCAAGCGCACTTGTCGCTTCATCCAGAAGGAGAATGCGCGGCGAAAGCAGAAGGGCACGCGCAATCTAAATGGTGTGTGTTTGTTCAAGAATGGCATTGGCGATGTGAGCTGATGATTACGGCAATGCGCTGTTTCTGCCCCCCGGACAGTTTGACTCCACGTTCGCCCACATTTGTTTTGTATCCGTCCTGAAACCCCATGATAAAGTCATGGGCGTTAGCCTGACGTGCTGCTGCCTATTAAACATATGAGTCAGACGCGTTTCGCGGTAAAACGTTTTTTTTTTCGTTGTTGTTGTGCTTGTGTCTGACTTCAATTTCTTCGTCAGTGGCCGTGAGACGCCCAAAGGCAATGTTCTCGGCAATGGTCGATGAAAAGAGCACTGGCTCCTGCGAGACCATTGCAATGGCAGTGGTGCGCAGCCAAGTCGAGTCGAGCGTGCGAATACACTAAAACAAAAAAAATATTATCTTTGCATATTCCCTCTTCTGTCAGTTTATCTCGTACCTGTCCATCAATGGCGATAGATCCTTCATCCGGGTCATAGAAGCGTTGTATAAGTGCCATGAGGGTGCTCTTGCCACCACCCGACGCACCCACCAGCGCAACCACACTGCCCACTTCCACATTGAACCTGAGAGACAGAGAAAAGTAGGTATAGGCAAAAAAAAAAAACAATATTAGAGAGAGGGAGAGGAGAGAAACAGTCGTCAAGAATAAATGAGTGTAATAGTGTGCACTCTCAATGTGGTTTATGTGTTCCGTACGAGACGTTCTTAAGGACGGGCGTGTCTTTTCGCGAGGGGTATGTAAAAGAGACGTCTGACGCACAAAATATTTAATAATGTTGAAAACGGGAATGTATTGTTGTTCGTCTTGATACCTTCAAAAGTGACTTTCCCTTCAAGGCTGTCAATCTTATTGTGCCCCTAACAAAAACAGACCAAAACATTATATATTTGCACAGGCACACGAATTCCATATGAGAGAATATTACAGTGATGATCTGAGGAGTGCGGTCGAGCAGGTTGAAGATGCGGACACTGGCACCGACAGCAGACATGAAATCGCCATAGAGAGACGACAAAACACCAAACGCCATTGCCTGTCACACAACCCAATGTTAATTCAAACTATAACCTTGCTTCCTCCTCTCTCTTGCTCTCAATTTTCGTCTTTCTCCCTATTATACAAGCGTACCATTGTGAGAGTGTAGAGGAGAAAGGAAGTAAGCACTCCGGGTGAAATCTTTCCATTCAGGACTTGCTCTGCACCAAACCAAAGCACAAGCGCCTATGCAACAACGACAAAAACAAAACACAATTAAGCCAGTCCGTCTTTGTGTGTCTATGGGGATGTCCGTACAATGGCACACTGAGCAATGAGGCCGATGACGCCCGAGAATCCACCCGTGGCCAGTGCAACTCGTGCGCCAATGTGGTAGCTCGTTTCAATTTGCTCTGAGTATTTTTCAATCGACGCGTCTTCCTTCGCAAACGACCGCACAGTACGGATGCTACCCAGCGCCTCCTCTGCTGTCGACGCTGCCTTGCCCAGGGTGTCCTGGAACGCCTTTTGCAGTCGTTTGAGCATCTGCAAGAAAGGGACGTGGTTGAGTGGTCACAAGACTAGAACCGATTCGAGTGACACATACGCGACCGTAAATGACCGCGCCAATGGCCACCACAGGCACCACACTGAGAATGACGAGGGTGAGCGACCAGCTCAGATAGAACATGATTGCCAGAGTTCCCACAATCTGCACTGCGTAGCGCGCAAGCATACTAAACAAAGAGAAATGAGGAAGAAGAGGACAAAGTGTGAGAGAAAGAAACAAAGTGGCAGAGAAGAGGCAGAAAGAAATACTAATAAAACATAGTATTACGAGAAGTTGACGGTGACTGCGTTCTGAAGGACGGCCGTGTCACTTGCTAGGCGGTTGGTGAGCTCACCGACACGGTTCTTGTCGAAGAAGGAGATGTCCTGCAGCACAATGGCAGAGAAGAGGTTTTGGCGGAGTCGCGCAACAACACGTTGGCCCGCCAGAGTAAAAACATAGGCGCGCAGGGCGGTGCTAATGGATCCACCAACAAAGATAAGCACAAGAATCACAATGCTCTTTTTGAGCTCAGAGTCGCTCTTGCTGCGCGTCACTGCGTCAATGACGTGTCCGAAGAAGGCCGGGGTCGCCAGGTTGGCCAAGCTCGACAGCAACATGAAGACAGTGCCCACAATGATAAGTTTGAGTTCGGGTCGTGCGAGTGAGGCCAGGCGGCCAATGCTTGCCTGTTTGCGCAGGCGACGGGTGCGGATGCGGACGCGTCGTGCCTTCTCCTCGTCCGACTTGCCCTCGTCCTTGCTTGCGTCCATGATGTCGTCATCTTCGTCCTCACCCGAGTCCTCGAGGGCCGCCGCGCGATCCTCGCTCTCCTTCGCCTCCTGTCGCACACGCGTGTAGTCAATGCCCAGACGCGCACACTTGACTGAGCGCTCGACATGACGAAAGCCGACCAGAACCCAGATCGACTCAAACAGCGGCAGGACCATGGCAACCGAGACAAGGGCAAGACCTGTGGAACGCGTGCCCAGCAACACGTAGGTGTTCACAATCATCGAGAGCTTCACAGCATCGAAAATAAACGACGCAATGCTACATAATAATAATAATAGTGTTACTATTACAACACTCATGACAACACAAGTAAGAGAAAACCACATTGGAGAGAACACACACAAGAGTGTACACGCGCGTACCACACCACCAAGGCAAGGCCCTGGGCAACAAGGCGTGCGCCGCGCCGATCGCGCAGCTCAATGTCGTCGATGTGATCGGACGACTGCGACGCATTGAGCAGAAGACTCTCGTCGTCGGAGGAGCGCACAGCGGCCTGCGAGAAGAAGACCCAGCTATACATTGCCGCAAGAAGCATCACGCGTCCCACCGAGAGCATGACCACGTCGAACAGGGACGTGTGCAGCGAGTACGACGCGATTTCAGCATGGACAAACTCAGCGAGAGTCCCTCCGTAGTCCGTGGACGACGCCAGCCACGTGATCACAGACACCCCTGCGTCCAATGCAAGAAGCACAACCAGGAGCACCCGAAATCGCGGGTGGGGCAAGTCTTTGGGCTCCATCTGCGATAAAATAATAGTGATTTAGATTGTGTATGGTGAGTTGTCAGTTCCGACTGAAGAATCAACAGAGTGACGGATTTGTTGCCAGAGTTCCGAGATCAACAGTTCAACACGCATGCCATGAGTCATAACTGAGAAGGGCAAAGGACGAAGGTGTCTTGATCACTCTGTTGGAAGGAAGAGGGTTTCATTTTGTTCGTGAGTATTCCTAATTCTTATCAGTCAAGTTCCACTCTCTCGTTTGAGATGGACGCTGAGCATTTGGATCAGTTGCGCCAATACCACTCTCGCAAGGCCATCGAGCACACCAATGTCGAGGTGGAGCAGAGAGAGCGCGAGCGTCTTCTGAGACTCAAGCTGGAGGGCGGCGGTGCGGGGGGCGGCAGTGGCGGTGCGGCGGCGGGGAGCAGCAGCAGCAGTGGGGGCGGCGGCGGGGGCGGGGGCGCGTCGGCCGACACTCGTCGCAAACGCGCCAAGCCGGGCCCCAAAGCAGCCGCAGACAAGGCCAAGCAGCAGACGCAACAGCATAGGAATGCGGCGGCGGCGATAGCAGCGTCGGGCGCGTCCGCACTGCCGGCAACTGCTTCGCCGACCGCAACGACGCCACCAGCGGACGTCCAGACGCCCTTTGCGGGTGCCGCCCCCCACGAGCAGGCGTACGCACACCCGTCGTACCACCAGCACCAGTCACACCACCTCCACGTTCCCGGCGAGTTCTCCTCCGAAGACCTCAACATTATGCACTGGATGCAGTCGCAGGAGGACCTGGCACCGCCCCTTTCCGAAGCCCAGCTGGTCAAACAGCAGATGCTACAGCAACAGCAGCAGCAAGAGCAACAGGAGAAACTGCTAGTGCAACAACAGATGCAACTGCAACAGCGCAACTTGCAGCAACAAGAGGCGCAGCAGCGACTGCATCAGCAACAAATACACTACCAACAGCAGCTCGAAGAGCAGCGTCGCCAACGACAGGCGCAAATTCAACAGCAACATCTCATGCAGCTACAAACTTGCTCCAGCGGCGGTCTCAGTCGTAAGACGAACCATCGATGAATTGAGTTGAAACCTGATGTTCACTACTTACACAGATATGGACACCACTGTGGACGTGCTCCTCGATGAACTCCTGCCCACCAACTCATTGCTTGCAACGCATCCACATGCACAATCACAGCCAACACAGGCACAAGCACAGCCAACACCGGCACAACACCAGCAACAACACCAGCCCGTACAGCACCAAGTCCTCCCAGTTCAGCAGCAGCAGCAGCACCACCACCAACAGTTACAACAACAGCAACTGCAACAACAATTACAACAACAGCAACTACAACAACAACTACACCAACGACAACAACAACAACAACAACAACAACAGCAACAACAACAACAACAACAACAGCAACAGCAACAACTACTACTACATCAACAACTACAGCAACAGCAACAGCAACAGCAACATCAGCATCACGCTAGACCGCTCCACTACACGCTCACGCCACAACAGCAGCACATGCAACAGCACCTCCAGCATCAGCTGCAACAACAACAACAACAACAGCAACAGCAGCAGCCTATTCCACAGGGGGACATGTCTCTAGACTTCCTGGACTTTCTTCCCAACAGCACCACAGCACCCGCAACTCTACTGCCAACAGCCGCTCCTGCATCGTCCATGAGTGTCCCTCCCGGCGCTCATCTCTCGTCCGACACACTCGATCGACTCCTCAACGGTCGTGATGCAGACGTACTCTAAAACGGCAGAAAATTGAACCTAAGTGTATCCCATTCTAAAATCAAAAACAAACGCAAGAGTCACATGGTTTATAGAGAGAGTGCACTCAGAGCAATGTGCGAAAGTGAATCGTAATGGTGTCCATCGTTGTCGCCCCCACCAAACACAATGACATTCCCATCGGCATAGCTCATTGTGTGCCCCGCAGTGACCCGCCCGTCCAGCACGGACGGGACTACTTCTGTCCAGCTTTGCTTATCTATCAACATGGCCGTGTGCGTGGATAAGTGAGTGAAATCATTCGCTAAACAATAAAAAAAAAAAAAAAGAACTGACCCAAGTCGAATATGTGCGAGTCTGCCAAGGCAGCCTCACCGTCAAACCCGCCAGTGACAAGCAAACGACGACCAGGTAATGCAACGGCAGAATGCCAACTACGAAGAGTGCGTCAATAACGTACACACTGGGTTATGCATATAATGGTAAAGAAGATAAATAGAGGGAAGAGAAAAACAAGACATTCATGCAATAATTTACTCCTATTACTTATATATAACTATGTGTCATACCTTCTTGGCGATGGTGCATTACCACTTGTAGTCTCAACGCGAGTGAACTCCATGAGCGTCAGATCAAGGGTAAACAGATCATTGAAGGCAGTGGGAGTATCCCAGCCGCCAAATATGACCAGCGTATCGTCAAAGAGAGTTGCAGAGTGTCTTAAAAAAACAGTACATGAAAGTGAGTATCTTTCTCAGTGTGAGTGCGTCTTTTTTTTCTGTGGCTAACCCTGAACGCGGACAGGGCGCATCGCCACTCACAATGGGCTGATACCAACTCTCGCGCACTATACACACAACAACAATGCCAGTGTCAGTACACGAGAGAGCGCGACATAGCTGCAAATAAAACGAACCAAAATCAAAGATGTGAACGGCGGCAGAGCATTCGTCGGGAATGTTGACGGACGCATGCCCATGAACTCCCCCAAAGACATACATCTCACCACGGAAGACTGTTGCAGAGTGGTATGAGCTAGTGGGTGCCTTTCCTGTGTACTACGCACACACGCACACACACATACACACACACATACACATATACGTATAGAGAGGGTTGAGATGTGTCTGAAAACGCGTGTGCTCGGGCTTACTTTGACTTGCGTCCATTCGCGACTAGCCAGTGAGTACGCGTGGACGTCGTTGAACCAGCGCATGTTTTTGGAGCCACCGAATACGACAAGTCGCGCGGCATCCACATCAAGTACTGTCGTGTGACCCATGCGACCCATCGGTACCTGTCCCAAAGGACTGGGCTCGTCGTGCCAGACGGAGCCCTGGAGACGCCAGAGACGATCGCGAACCATGTCGTCACCGTCACCCTGGCCACCAAACACGACAAAGTTACTTCCACTGTCGTCCACCGCAGTCATCGTGTGACCCCACCGTCCCGACGGTGTAGCGCTAGCGACGACGCCTATCGATGGAGACGCATCCAACCCAGTTGTCGTCCTTGCCGAACCGTCCTTGTTCTTCGCAGGAGAGCCGCACTCAACGTCGTCGCCGAAGTCAAACGCACGAATGTCTTCGGCAGACACCGGAGGGCGTCTCCGCTTAGCATTGGGTGACCCGGAGGGTGCACGTCGTTTTCGCCGCGGTGCTGCGTCGTGGCTGGTCTGTGTGTCGTCGTCGTTGTCGTTGTCGGCCTGGTCGGTGTCAACGGCAGAGGACGTTTTGGGAGTTGCATACAGCATTGGCTGCATGGCGGACACGACATCGTCCACACGGTCGTGCGGGGGCGGTGTGTCGCCCGAGACAACGCGCACCAGCACCTTGGCAAGGCGCTGCTCCGAGTCCATTCGCGCGCCAACCGCCCGCTCCTCCGCCGTCCACTCAATGCGCTGCGCAAGCGCCGTCGCCCCGGTCGCCCCGCCGAACTCGCCAACGACCTTGTCCCGCATCCGATGGTCCAACTGCAGCACTACCCGCAGTCGCTGTGTGCCCACCAGCTTCAGTGCGTCTCCCCGGCCATAAACAACCTACGTTAATATAATTATAATAATAATTTTTTTTTTATAATTTGGCGCCAAATGAATATTGACCAAACACATATGCGACGGGCAGCGCCATGCGATCGTCGGCATATTGACTGTTCGTGGTACGTACGATGTGATCGGGGAGACTCGCAATGCGACAGCGGTACGCTTTCGGAGAGGATGAGTCGCTGAAGACAAAGGGCAGTTTAGTCGACATGCACTGTGGAACGACGTCCCTTCGATGGGGCGAACAGGGGCAGAGGCAGTGGTGCCAGCAGGGTGGTGGGTGTGGGGGGGAGGGGAGGCGCACGAGAGGCCAACGGACCTTGACTGAATGGGCATCAACTTGACGGGCGGAGCGCCATCGTCGATCACTGCAAAGACGACGGGATTCTCCATCGCACGAACAAAGATGACAGTGCACCAGCAGAAGAGTCGCTCGTGACTAGCCAATGAAGAGAGATGGCAACAGTTATGACTTATGAATTATGACTTGATTATCACAGTGGATTAAATGTTAATCATTTTTCGTCTTCACTTTCCTTCGAGCGACGCCAATGGAGTCACCGACCGTCGAATCAAAGGAGTTTGAGCTTGGTCGGGAGCATGAACTCCGTATTGACGTTGCCGAGGGACAACAGGCGACTATCAAGGTTTGTCATTGACTCACTGTTTTTTTTTTTTTTTTTTTTTTTTTTTTTTGGCGTGTAGGTTATGGATTTGCTCCCGGAGGCAGACAAGAACATTGCGCTGTTGGAGCAGATGATTGAGCAGAGTGCGGGTCGAATGATGGAACTGGCGACACAGTGGGAGAAGCACCGAACGGCACTGATTGCGCAGATGCGACGGGAGAAGGAGCTGCAGAAGGAGCGAATGGGGGCGTCGCACAAGCAGCTCGAGCAGATTCGTGAGTTCCGCGAGAAGATGCGACTGACGGCAGAAGAGGCGCGTGAGAAGGAGGAGTTGTACAAGCAGTTGGTGGCTGAGTATGAGAACATGGACAAGAGCATTCATCGCTCCATGTTCACGCGCCGCATTGCTGAAATTGTCGCCAACATTCAGAAGCAGACCAAGGACATCACAAAGGTAATTATTTTTGTGTGTGTATGTGTAACAGTGCGTCGCTGATATTGGATTTATTAGGTTCTGCTGGACACGCGCGCACTGCAAAAGGACAGCAATATTCTTGGGGAGCGCGTGCAGCGCACGTTTTTGGCGACACAGGATTTGATTTGGGCGGCCAAGAGCAACGAGAGCGGAAAGGGCGCAGAGGCAGCCAAGACATCGTACAAAATGCTGGCGGGACTGCGCGAGAAGTGCACGTACGAAGAGCACAAAGGACTTAGATGTTCACACTTTTATTGTTTTTGTTTCATCTCACTCTGATTGTTGCTGTAGGGCTCTTGTGACTATGGTGGAGGAGACGGGTAAGCTGCTGAATGAGATTCGTGATTTGGAGGAGCGCATTGGGACGATTCGCGGACAGAATGTCGAGCACAATATGGAGAAGATTTTGGCGGATTTGGAGGATATTCGTCGGGAGAATGAGATGATTGAGGGGCGTGTCAAGCGAATGGAGTGAATAAAACAATTTCAATGGCAAAATGCAAAAGAGTCTGTTTAGGGTCCCCCACACAAGTGACAAGTCACAAGAGCTCCTACTCCTGAGTTCTCCGCCCCATACCTCCATTTCCCTTCAAACCTGTGAAAACAAAACCTGTCCTCTTATTATTATTTTGTATTTGCGAATAGAGCCGCGATCGACTAAATTCAATCAATTCACACACACATTTTTCATTTTTATTTGTCTTCTAAATGTTCGGCTCAGGCGGCTCTCCACGAGACAACATATCTATTGGACGAGTGTACGCCGCTGTGAGACGGGCGGCGGGCGCAAGAGAAGGCGATGAGCCTCCGAGAGCGTCCGTCGCCAAAAACGTAATCTCCGCTCTCACGCAGCGCGAGATACGCTGTACACCGTCTCACCAGCACAACCCACACCCTGTACGCCACCACTTTAAAGCAACCATGCCAACCGCCGCTCATCCTTGCTTCTTCTTTTCGCACACAGTTTGTCAACGCAGTCGTTCACGTTGAATCGCGATCAGCCCGCGCCATGATGGACGCTGTGCGTCGTCTGCACGACCTTCAAGTCCTTTTCACGGACCAAGGAGCACACCTATTCCTCGACGTGCTCCAGTGGCTGTCCATGGACGACTCGGATGGGCGACGGGACGCCTTCTTGCTGCATGGCGGCGAGCAGGTGTGTGTCAAGGCGATACTGCGCTGTGGCAACGCCGACTGGTGCGCCATTGCGCCACGGGTGATGTTAGAATGTATTGTCGAGCTTGGCGAGTTGTGTCTGATTAAGGCCACAGTGGCACGTTGCTTGTCGAGCAACAGCACGCTTCTCTTGCGTCTCTTTGAATTGATGCGCATCCCTTCCCTCTTCGACTCGGCCGTCCGGCTTGCCGAAGAACTCATTGCAATACGACCCGAAATCTTTGACCTTACTGATGTACCCAACATTGGCGAGCTTGTTTGCTCCTTCTCCGCCCCTCAACTGTGTTACTTTGGCCGCATTCTTGTGCTCACGACCTATTTCAATGACGACACAGAGCACCTTCTCGACCCACTCCATGACAGTCCCACTGGCAACACAACCGACGACGAAGACGACCCATCAAGCTTGAGCAGCACCAGCAATGTCATTTTATCACCGCTGCCACCGTCGCCGCCTCGGGGCGCCTCCAAAATGCTGCGTCGTCTCATTCCGAAGACAAACCGCGATCAGACACTGCAAGAGCGACGCGCCAGTCGCCACCGGACTATTAGCCGCAACAAGGCCCTAATCCTGGGCATTCCATCGTTGTTTGATCGTCTTGTGCATCTCATGGGCGCCAACAGGATCATCCGCCGTGACGAATCTGGCCCGCACGACTTTGGAGGGGGTCCCGTCCGTGTGCTCCACCTGAGCACCGCTGACCGTGACGCCGTCTCACTCGAACATGCCACGTCGGTGCTCACCCTCAACCCAAACCGAATGACAACCTCTGTGATGCAGGCTCATGTCAATGGCCTTTTCATGCCCGATACCACATCCGCTGTCAATTGCGTTCTCTCCATGTTTCAGAGCGACGTTCTCTTTGTTCTCTCAACTCTCATTGCCTCTGAGCGTGCGCAGGACACTCTCGTGCGCTTCTTCCGTCTCGGCGGTGCCTCCTACATTGAGCGGCTTCTTCACCGCGCGTTTGAGTGCGAACCGCACTTTAGCGATCCTCACATACACGTTCACGGTGAAGGCTGCGAGTGCAATCCAGAGAGTGTCTTTCGCATTCAGGTACCAAAAATTATTCAAGTGTCCTAAGCTCATCATCAGTTTATTCTTTTATATATAATTATATTTTTATTCATAATAATTGTATTATATTTTAATAGTTGTTACGGTTACTGCATCACATTTACGACACTTCCGCTACTCTACATACGGAAATACCGCGTCATCTGCTTTCCCAGTCTGAAATAGTGCGTCTCTCCGAGCTGCACAAGTCTCACTACGACGCACTCGCCATTCACACTGATCTCCCTCCTTACAAATCCATCTCCTTCACTCCCCCGGTAGTTGGGTAAGAGAGCTAAATGAGAGTGAGAGAGAAGGAGGGAGAAAGAAACCAAGTGATAGAGGGTGCGTTGTGCATGTGTGTTTGT
The DNA here is from genome assembly GCA_943704425.1 of Ministeria vibrans ATCC 50519. Classification (NCBI taxonomy): domain Eukaryota; class Filasterea; order Ministeriida; family Ministeriidae; genus Ministeria; species Ministeria vibrans. The sequence continues at coordinate 33,587 of CALSCP010001624.1, forward strand.
TTGTGGTGGGGTGACTTTGTGGTGGGTGTTTGTGGTGGGGTGACTTTGTGGTGGGTGTTTGTGGTGGGTGTTTGTGGTGTGTGTCTGTGTATGTTAAGGCGTATATCAGTTTGTCTGTCTCACACACGTTTATAGCGTTTCTTCCAGCGGTCTTTCAACTTCCTCTGGGGTTCCTGTGCGCCTCTGTCGTCTTCTTCTCGCTCACCAATCTGACTCGGAACATCGTTTCTGGCTTCTCAGTTGCGTTGAGTCCTTTGCGCGCAGTGCAAGTGATGAAGAGAAAGCTCTGCTTATCGAAGAGGGAATTCTCCCCGTAAGTGTTTTTCAAAGTGCCTCAGTCTGTCTTACAATCAAATATCTCCACTCAGTTTAATATAATATCTGTCTCTCACAATTAACCCACTCTGTTTAATATCTCTTTCTCACAATCAAGCCATTCTGTTTAATATATATCTTTCACAATCTAATACTATCTCTCTTACTCTCTACTCTAAATTTGGCATCTGACTCTTGTCGTTCTCTCTCTCATTTTTAGTATCTCGTTCAGCTCATTCTGGAAGTCAAAGACTCACTCCAAGGAAATGCGAGTCTCCTGTCCAATTTCGATCTATTGGGCGAATTTGTCAAATGGTCTGCTCCTTCATTGTTAGCTCTAAACTCTTCGCTTACGCCTCAGCAGGTCTCACGCAAATACAAACATTTCTTACCGGCACTCATTCTTGCTTATTTATAGTGCTCTCATTTATTATCCATTGCTCAGAGTCGACTGATTGACTCAAATGTGTTTTTGCGCGATCTTCTTCTCACTGTCATGGGCCATCAGATCTCCCCTTCAATTTTACTATCTGCTCACATTCGTCAACGGTACCAAAATATACCTTGAATCCCAATACTCCTGAATAATAACCGAACGTATTTGAGCAGAGAGTGGCGAATGAATTTCATCGAAGGGCTACTGACGACATTGGAATCGGAAGAACTGTGCTCCGACAACATTTGCTGTTTGAACACGTCACTGATCTGTCTCCTCCTTTTCACCCTCCGCAAACCAAACTCCTCTTCCACTGACTCAGTGAGCAACTCATCCGCTCACTCAGAGTCTGAATGTGGTGACACTCACTCTCAGTCTGATTCGTCTCCTTTTGATCTGCGACTTCTCTCAGAGTACCTTTCACCCATTCCCATTCACACTCTCCTCTACTTTCGCTCTCTTATGGAGTTTTGGCTCTTGTTCTATACCCTCAGAGGAAAAGACACTCTCGCTCTGCAAAACTCCTCAAAGTATAACCAACGCTCAATTCCCTTCCTTTGTACACTCCTCTGACATATCTTTTCTCTCCTAGGGTTCCCTTTGCATTGTGGCGGAAACTTGCACAGTTCCTACTGAGCGATTCCGAATGCTCAATCAATGGCATTATCAAATCAGTATCATTATCATAAAAATATAATAGACAATAATAATATAATAAAATTATTATTATTATTATTATTATTATTATTATAATAAATTTTATTATTATAGCTCTGGGCTCTCTATTTATTTATTTTCTTCTTTAGTACTGTTATTATTATTATATTTACACTCTCTATTTACATTTCTTCGTCACTCTCATACGATACTAATCCCAATACAGTCGATTTCGACTGCTCTTCTGTTGCTGTTCTTCTTCTTTTAACAACTGCACTGCTCACCAGTGCTCTGAGTGACCGGGTACTACTCCCCATTGTGACTTTTTCCTTCTTCTGCTTCTTGTCGATTCTTCCACTGCTCAGACTGCTATCGCCACACTGTCTCAGTCGCTTCTCGAGCGCCTTGACGCCACTCAATGGGGCACGTGTGCTTGTAAACACAGACTGACCTAGTACCTCAGAGCGTGTGTGCTGTCGTTTGCTCTCGCTCTGTGTCCGTTGAGCGTCGCCACTCGCCAGTGCCTTTGCCACGGCTCGGTCCGCTGATGATTCCGGCAACATGGGCACCGCCAGTGCATACTTGTCGGCGAGCGTCTCGCCTGCTCGACGATCGGCACGTCGCTCGTTGCGTCCAGCGCGAAAGGCAGCGCGCAATGCCTTGTTCGACTCGTACGTGTCCTTGTGAGATTCAGTCAGACGTGCCAGTTGTACGAGACCGGGCGCTGACTTTTGCGCCTTGCTTGTGTCCGCCACGCCGTGCTCCAGACGATACATGGGATCCTGTGCAAGCAACTCGGCCTCCTCGCCCCCTTTGAGCGGCACCGTCTCCACGTCGTCCGCCGTAAACTCCAAGTCTTGCCGCCGTCCACCCGCCACCACGACGTAGTCGGAGTTTTTCGGGTCCGTTTGCATCTCAATGCGATTGCTGCAGCTGGGACACTTCATTGCAAAGTGCATGATGGGCGTCGAGTAGTAGTTGCCAACCTAGAGAAGAGAGAGGAGAGAGAAACAGAGAGAGAGAGAGTTCAAGAGAGAGAGAGTTCAAGAGAGTTCAAGAGAGTTCAAGAGAGAGAGAGTTCAAGAGAGTTCAAGAGAGTTCAAGAGAGAGAGAGAGAGAGAGAGAGAGAGAGAGAGAGAGAGAGAGAGAGAGAGAGAGAGAGAGAGAGAGAGAGAGAGAGAGAGAGAGAGAGAGAGAGA
>CALSCP010001633.1:0-12751 GCA_943704425.1 Ministeria vibrans ATCC 50519
AAAAAAAAAAAAAAAAAAAAAAAAAAAAAAAAAACGAACGCACAAAAAAATGCGAGAAGAATTTTTTCGACTTTCGTCAATTGTCTTCACTTTTTTTCTCTCTCTCGTCCCCTGCCCAATCATTGCCTCGTTGCCTGAGACCTCTTTTAAGTAGTGCACTGTTAGGTATTGACTGGTGCAAGTGAGTAGTGAGCGGAGGATTGCTAAATTTTCACGCTTTTCCTGAACTTTTCCTTTCCTTTTCCTCACAGGAAATCTTGAGAATGGCACCGGTAGCCCCTACTGTCTGTCCCTATCCGGACTATATGAAAGAGAAATACAACAATGACCAGACTCGCCGTGGAAGCGTTGCGTTTGCAATCACTTTGGACGCAATGAGAGTGCGGGATATCTCAGGAGGTGCTTTGCTGTATGCCTTGAAGGGCATGCAAGAAGGCTACGGTGACGTTCCAGTGGCTGAGTTTGCCAAGAAGGCCAAAACTGACAGCCCCCGAAAGCCTGCTGTCAATCACAGGCTGACAGTGCACGACATCATCGACATCTATGCGCCAAGGGACAACGTAGGCGAGTGCGTGACCCACAGCGACTACTTGCACGCCTTTGTCTACGACCTGTGGACTCACATTTACAAGTCCCTGGAAGACACGACTCCAGTCGCCTTGGCTAGATTTCATCGCGTCTCTGGCAAAGTCAACACCCAGGCGTCGATCACCTACGGCACATTGGGAAATATCAGCATCGAGTACAACAACGGGGTGGACATTCAGTTCAAGGTGTCGAAGCCTCGATCCACTGATGAGGAGAAGACAAAGAAGAAACGCTCCAAAAACAGCAAGGAGATGTCGACCAGCACCGAGACCGCCGCCGCCGCCGCCGCCGCCGCCGCCCCCACTTTCACCACGTGTACCGCCCCTGCCAAGATGGCCATCGCCGCCACACTGGGCACACTCACACCCACTCCCACGCCCTCACCCACCGCCTCCGCCAATGACTACAACGGTAACCAAGAGTCGCGCACAAGCTCGGAGAGCCGTCAGGGAGATAGTCCAGCGGCGCCAGGTGATGAGTGGATCACCCGAGAGATCTCCCCTGGTTTGCTCGTGCTTGTTGACACATGCGCCAAGCCGGATGAAGTGCAGTCTGAGGACGACGGATGGACAAGCGGAAACACAGCTGCCAAGCAGGCACTCAACGAGCAGCCGAGGGACTCTGGCGGCCATCTCGAAGCGGGGGAAACACCAATGAGCTTGGACGAAGTGACATGGGAGGGCATGCTACTTGGCGAGCTCTCCGATGCAGAGGATGAATATCAGTGGCCAGTTAGCCCGTCGAACAAACAACACTTGGGCCCCAGTGACACCATCTCGACTTCAGCGCGCCCCCCTGCGGCCACTGACAACAACAACGAGGACGACGACGACGAAGACGACGACGAGGAGGAGGAAAACCTGATTCCCATGGGCGCTGCGTTGGTGGGAAGCAAGCAAGGGTACCAGGACAGCAACAAGAACGAGAAAAAGGAGGAGCTGGTCGACAAGTCAGCAGAAATGGCGTCTCACCTGAGCAAAATGTTTATTAACGACAACAATGATGGTGACGATGAGGAGGGCGGCGATGAGGATGGTGGCGATGGAGATGATGACCAGTCACCAGAGACGCTGCTGTCCCCAATGGCGAAGACGAATGGCACGGCTTCGGTCGCGCCCACCACAGCCAATGGTGCAGGTGAAGACGACACAGCCGATGGTGACGTCTTGGACGCCATGAGATGTCTCACGCTGGACAAGGTGGCCAATGTGTGTCCAGACGACAGCGACAACAACCCCAACAACTCAAAGGATAAGAAATAGACATATAAGTCAAACTATTGTGTCTGTGTGTGTCTGCGTGTGTGTGTGAATTACTGTTAATCAGTGAAATGAGTGAAGCAACAATTTTCAAGATTTCTTTCGTCCAAAAGTATCAGCCTCTCTCTCTCTCTCTCTCTCTTTTTGTCTGTATTGTGCGACATACATTGGACATCTATATCCAAGAATCCACTAGCGAACGGTTTACACTTTACAAACGAAACCCTCTCAAAAACAAACAACATTCGTTTTTAGGGTTACGCATGAGAATCACCGTGTGATCCTGCAAGACTGCAAGTTTGAAGTGGGCCTTACAATATGCTTGGGTGTGTGTAAACGTGTACAAACTGGGTGTGTGTAAACTGTGTGTGTTCAGTGAATGCAAATTAGGGAGAATCTTCGACCAAAGATCGAAAGTAAAAGTAAAGGGGTAGAAATCGGTGCAATCGCTTCAGCACCACACCCACAGCCTCACAATGGTCTCCTTATGGCCGTGCAATTAGTGCAAAGGTGCATAGGAGCTAGGATCGACGATAATATCAATAAATTCGCATGTCATCCGTCCAAAGGAGATGACGGTCCGTCCGTCTGAGTCTAATGTGCAACATGGCCCGATGCCTAGGAGAATCTGGATGTAACCATGCGTGCCCATGCACTACGTCAGGTTGCCATGAGAAACAGGTCAGCGTAGACGTCGCATTTCGGGTCGTTAGTTTGGGTTGGAAAATTTTGCAACAATTTTTTCGCCAAGATTATTTTGTCATATTTTCGACATTCGCTCCTTAGTCATTTGTATTTTGTCATGAGTCATCAGACTTTTTGCGTTGTTGTGGTCGTCTAAGTAGTAAGTTCTACGGAGTGCGGAGTAGGATGGCAGCACTAAGCAGTATGGATTGGTGAATAGGGCGAGGAACTTCAAGAGAACACACAGAAACACACAATGTGCGAGAATATTCCGCCTTCGGAGCTGATGAAACGCAAGTACAACGCCTTGCAAACCTGGCATGGGGTGAAAGGGTTTATCGCATTCTGCCAGCACCTGAGCACGCACAATATAAAGCCTTCGGCGATTTTCCACGCACTGCCGACGGACGGCGATGCGCCGGGGACAGTCCGCCTTGTCACAGTGGCAGAGAACACGCGTCTCTCCGTCGACAAGATCATCGATATGGTCGCACCCAGGGATACGCACTCCGATGGAGCGTGCATCACGTACGCGTGCGCCCTTCACAGCTATTCGTCGTGCAAGCACGAGTTTATCCTCGACCTGCTTCTTCACCTGAAGAGCCAACTGAAGGACAAGGTCTCGTCCTGCAATCGGGCGTCGGGCACCAAGAAAGATCTCGCAACGCTCACTTTCACGGCGAAACCTCCCCACGGCGGGACTATTGAATTGTGCTACGGCGGAGAAAGAGAGGTGAAGATTCAGTGGTCACCATGCAAAGCAACAGGCAAGCTTGGGCCGCAGGAAGCAGACCTGAAAGCAGTATTGGCTCTCATCAGGCGCCCCTCCTCACCGACAGCACTTGGATGTACATGCACATACATCACTACTACCGCCGCCGTCAACGAAGACCAAAGCATGTGCACAAACCCAGAGCGTAAAAGACCCGCCCAATCGTTGGCACATGAGAGCGGAGAGGCACACCCTCTGAAAAAGCACCACGCCTTGGACATCGATGAATTTAAGCGCGCCTTAGATGCGCCAGCCTCCTTCACTCGAGAGACGACGCTAGCATCCTCCAGCACAACAACAGACCCAAACAGTGGCAGTCGCAACGCATCAACAGGCGAAGACAGCAGTCCAAGTACATCAGTCGTCATACGAGACGACGACTCCTGCTACTCCAGCGACGAGAGTTCCTTTACCTGCACGGCTAATGCAGGTGAGGGCGATTCTCTGCCGTTTGAACTCCCGCTCGATTTAGGCGCGTCTGAAATAAAGGCTTTGGCATACTGTGCCGCCGTATCACTGGGCTCAAGTGTGGATGACGGCGCTGTAACCCCAAACAGTTGCGATAGGTCTCCTTCCATGGGCGCACGTCCTGTTTCCATGGGCGCGCGCCGCACTGTTGCAACTGCTGCAGCGCTCCCATCCACAACTGTAGTAGAGGAAGACGACGATGGTGACGATGATGACGACGACTTTGGCCACACCACGATTATGATGGGCGCACGTCCTTGTTCCATGGGCGCGCGCCGCACTGTTGCAACTGCTGCAGCGCTCCCATCCACAACTGTAGTAGAGGAAGACGACGATGGTGACGATGATGACGACGACTTTGGCCACACCACGATTATGATGGGCGCACGTCCTTGTTCCATGGGCGCGCGCCGCACTGTTGCAACTTCTGCGGATGAAGACGCTGATGATGACGACGACGATGATCATGAGTTAATTGCAATGGGTGTGGCAATGGGCTCACTCAACCTCAGCTACGTCAACAAAAAGGATGACGAAGATGACGACGAAGATGACGACGAAGATGACGATGATCCTGAGAAGTTGCTGCCAATGAGTACGGCGATGGGATCACTCAGCAAGTAGCATGTGTGCTTCGACAAAGATGATGACGACAAAGACGACGACGATGATGATGATCAGTGCCACGCTCATGCGAATCAGAGAGCAACTTAAAGAGTTGAATGTGTGTTTGTGTGTAGGTGTGTCTGTGTTTATGAATATGAGTAAGTGAGTGTGTTTATATATATATGTGTGTATGTGTGAGCGAGATGGCTAGTGTGAGTGGACGAAATGCAAAGATGAGACATACTTAAGAATTCGATACAATCATTATATTTTATTACAATCCTTTGTTATTTGGACAACTGAGTGATTGGCTCCCAATTGGCGGGCAGGGGCGAGTCAACGAGAGGACGACAGATTTTGGCCATGCGCGCAGATGGGGGATCGCCCTCAAAGCGCACGACAAGATCGTCAAAGGCGGCAAGAGCCGTGGCAAAGTCACGACGACGGTACGCTTCCAGGGCCAAGGCGTAATCGCTGCAGAGACGGTCGTAGTACGCGACGCGTTTTTCGTGAGCGGCTGCATCACAGGCATCGTCGGGAAGGGGTTCGCTGTCGACAGGGGTCACAACAGCAGGACGCTGTGGCGTTGTCGCTGGTGTTGTTGTTGCTGTTGTCATTGTCGTCGAAATGTCATCATCGTCACTGCAGAACGGATCAGACGTGCGTCGATTTGACGAGGCAGCTCGCTCGCCGTGCCAGACGCGAGGACAGATGAGCTCGTAAAACGCAATGGCTTCGCTCTTGCCGGCGACTCGGCACCGGTCGACCTCGCGGTACACAAGTTTGCTGGGTCCGGCCGCGCGGATCGTCGCCTCAGTTGCGAGCACAAGTACCCCAAAGAACTTGGTGAGCGACTCGGTGCGCGCCGCAAGGTTGACCGTGTCACCAATCACGGTGTAGTCAAGGCGTTTGGTCGAGCCAATGTTGCCACAGGTGAGATCACCTGTGTTGAGTCCGACGCCAACGTGGATCTCACGCAGGCCACGACGACGACGCTGGACGTTCATACGACGCCGCACCACCACTAGATCAAGCGCAGCCAGACACGCGTCAAGAGCATCGTGCTCGCCGGCAAAAGGAACACCGTGTGCCGCCATCAAGCAGTCGCCAATAAAGCTCAAAACAACGCCACTGTGATGTTCGCTCACCGCCACTGCCACATCAAAGTGCTCATTCAGTAGCTGCACAACCTCGCCCGAGTTCATTTCCTCGCTCAACGACGTAAAGCCACGGACATCACTAAAAAGCACCGTTGCATGCTGGCGCACCCCACCCAGACACACGTCGGCATCCGCCATCACCTTGGACAGAACCTGCGGTGACAGATAGCGCCCCAGCGCCTGTCGTGCGCGCTTGGCCGCCGTAATATCCTCAATGCAGACAATAACGCCCGAGAGCTGTGTGGGCACGCCGGAAGAGTCATCTGTGTTGTGCTCCAGGTCAGGCATGAGCAGAGGTGAGACGGAGTAGCTGATGGTGACGCGTGTCCCGTGTGGGGTGTCGAGATCGTAGATGACGTCGCTGATGGGATTGCCGGTGCGGTAGACGGCATGCACGTCAGCCAGGAGCGTCTTGTGGCCGCGCATAAGACGCCGAAACGTCACACCACCAGAGGATGCGTCGGTCGTGCTGTCGTCGGCAGTCGGGAAGTGAAAGAATTGCGAGAGGTGCTCGGGATGGTTAGACGAGACGTAGCGGCCAAGCGCATCAAAGGTAGTGACCGTCGTCGCAATGGCCTCAAGCACCGTCTCCTGATGCACCATCGACGAAACACCTTCGGCGTGCATGCGTGCGTGATGGAGTGCAATATGCGTCTGCGACGCGACCAACGTCAACAGATTTTCGTCGTCGTCGCTCAGCGGGACTTCCCCAGCACGCATGACCACGAGCACGCCCATCGAGCCACTGTCCACACGACTCTCGGCCGAGACACTCGTTGATGCGCCCACCGGCACAAGACACATCGACGTCGCCTTATCCAACATCGTCGTGAACATGTCGCGGTCATCTGCTCCCCCATCTCCCATTGGCAATGTACGCAGACGCTCCAAGTCCATAGCGCATTCCCGCTCCATCGACATACGATCTGTAACCAACAGCGACTTGCCCGTATGTGCCACCAGGCCCACTGCAAACCCCTCCGCTGCTCCTATAGGCATATGCACCGATGCAAACAGCTCAGGCTGGTTGGCACGCAGCTGCTCACGTCGTCTCTCCAGCTGCGCCGCGCGCCCCCTTTTCTCCATCACTGACTCTGACTCACCAATGCTCCCACCAAAGCCAGAAAGTGAGTGCATTGACGCATTGACGTTGTCCCTTGCGTCGTCACCAAAGCCAGAGAGTGAGTTCATTGACGCATTGACGTTGTCCCTCGCGCGACTGCTAACGTTGTCGTGAATGTCACAGAGCGAGCTCATTGAAGAGCTGACTGATGGTACAATGTCGTCCGGAAGACTCTCGCCTATTTTTGTGGCGGTGGTTGAAGCGGTCGCTGTTGTGTTCCGTGGCGCGAATACACCACCAAAGAACCGTGCCTGGGCGCTGTCGGGAAGTACGCACGCCTCGGAGGCCCACAGGCGATCACCGTCACGCAGAAACAGCACGCATGTGTCAGCACGTACCAGACGACAGGTTTCGCCCATAACGTGACGCATGAGTGAGCGGAGGTCGCGACCACTGGCGAGCAGCGACGAAGTGATATCCGCGAGGCGTTGCATGCGACGGTAATCGGCGGCACGGTAGTGCAGAGCGTCCGTCTCGTGTGCGATGTGCATGCTAACCTCTTCTTTGATTGTCACTGTGGCCGGTCGCACCACAAGGTAGTTTTGGAGAGCAACGCCGACGAGTGCAGCAAGTGAGAGAAGCAGCAAAGCAAAGCGTGCGGAGGAGAAGTCGTCGCTGGTGGCGTCCCCGTACTCCTCTGCAAACTCGCGCAGCTGCTGTGCTGCGAGTCTATTGTCGCCATTGTGGATCGCCGTTCCAATCCGAGAGAGAGTCTTGCGCTGTGCGGGCGACATTGCGCCTTGGCTCAGACGTGTGCGGTGTTCGTCGTCAAGCACACCCGTCACAAGCGACACATGGAGTGCCTTGAGACGACTTACGCTCGTCGTGTGCAGCGTCGTGTGCACCTCCGAGCCAGCTGCAGCACTCGCAAGGTGCACACACGAGTCTAGTTGGCGCAAGGCCGCCACGCGTGGCATGTAGTCGCGAGCGAACACTGAATCAAGGAAGTGTAATAAATAAGCGAATGTGTCAAACCAAAAAAAATAAAACAACCCAAAAAGAACCCAATAAAAAAAACAAAAAAAAAACGGAAGAGATGAGAATGGGTACCAAGCTGAAACCAAAGCTGAGAGAGAAGAATGAAGAGGATGATGGCGGCAGCGGTGACGTGGTGGCGCGTGAGCAGGGCGTCGACGCCCGACAGCCGTCCGCGCTCCCTGTGGGCGAGCGCAACGAACGCGCGCGCCGTGACGAAGTCCTTTTCGCTGGGCAGCTCTGTGCGCGTGCCCGTGCCGCGTTTGGACGCGGAATGCTGCCCAGGGAGCTGAAATTCTTCGTCGAAGACTGACGATGAAAAGGAATTCGTTCCGGCGCGTGGACGCCGTATTCGCAACGACCCCACCGACATGGCGCAAGAGTGTGTCTTTCTGGACTGTGCTCCGCCGCCGTGTGTAGCAGATTCAACGGCGCGTTGACGTTTCTGCCGAAAAAGAAAAGACAATAATTGTTTATTAATTTTATTTTGTCGATACTCAATTTGTTTAGATCGACTTTAATCTGTCAGTTCCCGAATTGTGCTTTACCTGAGTTTACCATCCATACTTCTTTTTATTATTTGATATTGAATGATGGAGGGAGCTCGGCGTCGCCGCGGAGGAGGGATGGAGACGGTGGACCAGTCTTCGGGCGGTGATGCTGACGGCATAGGCAAACACGGCGACAAGAAGGTGTGACGCCTGCCACGCGTGTCCCGCGCGATGCTGACGTGGGGGGGTGGTGCTGTTCTAGGTGATGAACGTACTCGTGGGCTCGATATTTGCGCTGTTGGCTGGTTTTTTCTTCTTTACGGTACGAACTCAAGTGTGTATTTGTGTTTGGACAGTGCAACAACAAAACAGCCGGCTTAGCTGTGCTTGTGAAGCCATGCATGAGTGCGGTGGGGTGTCTATCGGGCCGAGTGGTGGGCGACAGGCTGTGCTGAGCCGTTGTTTTTTTGATTACAGAGTCTCCGTGAAAATGTTGTGTCGTTGACGCGTCAAATTCTGAGGACGTCAGTGGATCCCGTGACGGGACTCATCACGGAACACATGACCGTCGAGCATGTGTTTGATCTCAACATCCACTACAGTAAGTGCAATGATGGGCTGTTGTGTTGGATTGGGACTGAGACAGTGACTCTCTAAGGTGTTGCTCTGTACATGAGCATTGCCGCTCTTGGACACTTTGTGCTGTGTATTCCCATCGTGTTCAAGCGGTACACGTCGTTCATCGAACGTGGTATGGGTCCTCATCGATGGATTGAATACTCCTTCTCGGCCAGTCTCATGATGGTACGCCAATCAGTCAGTCACACACACACACACACACACACACAAACACACACACACTTTTTTCTCTCTCATTTTTTCTCTCTCTCTTTCACTCACTTTTACTTTCTCTCACTTCTTTCTTTCTTTTTCTCACTCACTTTCTCTCTCTCTTACTTTCTTTCTCTTTCTTTCTCTTTCTTTCTTACTTTCTTACACTTTCTTCTAGGTTGTGATCGGTGTATCGGTAGGAATCCGTGATATTGCAGCCTTGGTGCAAATGGCGGTGTGCATGAGCACGTGCATGCTCTTTGGCTGGCTCGCTGAGGAGGGCATTGCGACGCAGCACCCTCTCGGCCTGCGCGCTCACGTCTTTGCCTGGCTTCCTTTTGTCGCTGCCTGGACCACCATTGCTCATGCCGTTTGGTGCCTTCCCGCTGATGTACTTGCCGCGTCGACTGTGCCAATGACTGTCGCTGCCATTTTTGCTGGCTTTTGTGCCTTTGGCGTTGCACAGTCGGCTCACTTGTTTGGGTTCGTGTCCAATGAGGCGATTGAGCGCACCTTTGTCGTGCTTAGTTTATGGGATAAGGCGTTTCTTGCCACTTGCGTTGCCTTTGGCCTTTTGTCTGCCTAGATCAAGCCTCTGTATTAAAATTGTGAGAAATAGTTTCACCACAAACAAAAAGTCACAATAATTAATAATAATTAATAATAATAATAATAATAATAATAATAATAATAATAGTAATAATAATAATAATAATAATAATAATCAAGGCTGAGCGTGAGCGTGGTATCACCATTGATATCGCTCTCTGGAAGTTCGAGACTGGCAAGTACTACGTCACCATTATCGATGCCCCCGGCCATCGTGATTTCATCAAGAACATGATCACGGGAACCTCGCAGGCCGATTGCGCCGTGCTCATTGATTATTATTATTATTATTAGTATTAGTATTTTCTTACATGTCGCTCGTTCTCTACTTCGTTCTGGCTGCGTACGCTGCGGTCGTCTCGTCCCATCCCCTCACTGACTCAACCCTTGGGCTTAATGAGGTGGTGTGGCTGCCAGAGCACCAGGCGTTCGTCGGATCGCCGTCGCTTATTCGGCTCGACTCAGGTGTCATTCTTGCGAGCCACGACAAGTTCACCAGCGGCCCCAAACCCGTTTGTTCGTCTCCCGCCTATGATAAACCCAACGCAACGAACGTGCCACATACACTTCTTAAGAGTCTGCCGGCCGCTGATCTTGGTAACGAGCTGGGACTTTTCAACAGCTTTCGTTTGTTTACTCGTCAAACTCGCACTCAGGCACCGTTTACGTCTACGAGAGTCGTGACAACGGCACCACATGGAGTGCGCTGTCGACTGTCCCCGGCTACTGGGCTGCCTTCTTTGTGAGTCCGTACGACGCTGGCGCCGTCTATCTGATGGGCACGACCAACAGCGACTCGCCAGCGCGAATCAGCCGCAGCACCGACCACGGCAAGACGTGGACGACCAAGGCGCTGTTTGGATCAACAGTCTTTGGTACAGGCCCCGTTCCCGTGGTGTTTACGGAAGCCGGATTTGCCTACCGCGCCATGGAGGTACTCTTTGTTTCTTGTTGTTTCTCTTCTGCGCCGTTGTGGCACTCCGCTCTCTCTCTCTCTATCACTTTGTTTCTTTCTCCTCTCTCTCTCTCTATCACTTTGTTTCTTTCTCCTCTCTCTCTCTATCACTTTGTTTCTTTCTCCTCTCTCTCTATCACTTTGTTTCTTTCTCCTCTCTCTCTCTGAATTTATACACACAGGTGGATCACAACCACGCAGCTCTTGTGTGGGCAGACGCGCGCGGAGGCAATTTGCTTGAGGCAGACTGGAAAATGAGCAACGCAGTGCCATTTGATCCACTGTGGTGGAATCACGGACCGTACTCGAACTCACTTTCTCCGACGCACGACTCACCCGCTTACTGGTCTATCGTGTAGAGGACATATCATTGAAGGAAACGCAGTGCTCTCGCCCACCAACACGTCTGAAGTGTACAACATCTTGCGCATTGAGGCACTGCCCCAAGTGAACCAGGCTGTGTCGCTCGTGCTCGATACCACCACGAACCATCTGCGTTTCGATCGCATCTTTGCGCTTCCCGGAGGCGCTTGCAAGTTTACAATCCGTCGCGATGCAGTCACGGGACTGTTTGTGACGCTGAGCAACAACGTGACGGACCTGTCGTGTCCCTCAATGCGCTGTGTTCTCACTCTTGCAGTCTCGTCAGATCTTTTTCACTGGCGCATCATTGAGACACTGCTAACGGACGACACTGGAATGGAATGGGCCGATGTGCTGCGCTATGTGGGCTTCCACTATGTCGACTGGCAATTTGATGGTCCCGACCTGCTCTATGCCGTGCGCACGTCGTATCGTGGAGCCAATTCGTACCACAATGCGAACCGACTGACCGTCAAGAGAGTGCCCAATTGGCGTCAGCTGTTGAATGGAGAATGAAAAACAATTTTCACTGACTGCCTCGCCACGATGCGCTCTTGTTGTTACAGTCGCGCTTGCCCCGGTCGGACGCCACAAAGGCAGCAACCTTGGGCAGAGCCCCGACCGCAGCGTAGTGACGCTGGATGTTGGCGTGCTCGCTGACAATGCCGGGTGAGTACAGCTCCAGCTGCGCACACAGCTCGAACAGCACAAAGTCAACGCACACCAGCGCAGCGCCCGTCAGGAACGCCTTGTCGCCTAGGTAGGCGTCAAACGCCTTGAGGTGCGCATGTGCTTTGGCAATGAGTCCCGCCTACAGAGAGAAAGGAGGGAGAAACGAACAAGAGAGTGAGAAAGGAGGGAGAAAAGAACAAAGACGTGATCAGGGCATGAAGAAGAATCATGACGAATATAACAATCCCCATTTCCACCTTCAGCTCGTCCGTCGGCGACGACGAGTAAAAGACGTTGACCATGGCGTTGCGCAGGTCCATAAGCTGGTCGGCCAGCATGTGGACAACGGCTCGCTCGGCGTCTGTGCTTCCGGCAAGACCCGTTTTACTGCCAAGGTACATCAAAATGGCATTGGACTGCGTCAGCTTCACATCGCCATCAATCACGTAGGGCAAGTTGGGAAAGTCCAGCCCCAGCGTGTACTTGACATCGGACCACTCCTTGCGCGTCAGATCGTCAGCCTAGACGCACACAGTGACAAAGTGAACAATAATTTGCGAAACCGCAGAATCGACAAACTTGTCCAAACCTGAGTGTACACACGATCCTCGTAGTCGACGCCAGCATGTTCCAGGATCATGCGCAATGCATTTGCAAGTCCGCGGATGTTCCAGTACGCAAGGATCAATTTGGTCATGATGAAGAGAAGAGGGCAAAAAAAAAGAGACTAAACAACCAAATAGCGATCGCTGCATTCGCGTCATTCGCTTAGTGTTGATCATATGGGCGTGTGTATTTTGCCTCAAACGGTGTCCAAAGGGACCATTTTAAAAAGGGTCGGCACAAAGGCGCCAGTCGCAGTCGCAGCAGCACCTCCCTCCTTCTCCTTCTCCTTCCAGTTCACTCCCAATGCCTCCAATTTCTGCTCGCGTTCCCGCGTCATTTTACCTGTTCTCTTATCACTGCGCTGGCGGGTTAACCAACTACAGAGAGAGAGAGAGAGAGAGAGAGAGAGAGAGAGAGAGAGAGAGAGAGAGAGAGAGAGAGAGAGAGAGAGAGAGAGAGAGAGAGAGAAAGCAAAGTGGTAGAGAGAGGGAGAGAGGAAGAAACAAAGTGATTGAGAGAGAGAGAGAGAAAAGAAACAAAGTGAGAGAAAAGAAACAAAGTGAGAGGAGAAAGAAACAAAGTGAGAGGA
>CALSCP010001633.1:12829-31937 GCA_943704425.1 Ministeria vibrans ATCC 50519
AGTGAGAGAGAGGAGAAAAAAACAACGCATGCACAAAAATACACACACAACTTACCTAGCCAATTTCTCATTCTGGTCCCACTTGACAGGCACATCGCAATGGCCAAATCGCTTCTTAAAGGCACACAGTTCGTCATAGCGACGCTCCCACAGGGGCACCACAGCCGCCTCCCACGCCACTCCCAGACTGTTGAGCCGATCAATCCGATCCGCACTCAGTTTCTTGGCCTTGTAGTCACGACGCTATATGAACACAGAGTGTGAAGATATGACAGACAGCACACACACACCTGGCGAAAAGAGACGAATACGATTGCAGATCACACTCATACACAACCACAAGGAGAGAGTAAGAGTGACAAACAATGGAAGTTGGACACGCACAAGAGAGTCGCACACAAGAGAGCACGACACATAAGAAAAGCACGACATATAAGAAAGCACGACACATGCACCACAGACACAATAAGCACAATAGTGCAAACACACCACATACACACACACCACACGCATACTTGGCGGTCCACCCAGGCACTGAGCTTTGGGTTTGCAGCGGACGACACGGTTGGGTCTCCTCCATTGGCTCGCGCGTGCTTCTCAAGCTCATTAAACGTGTCGTCCCACATCAGCGACACGTGGTTCTTGAATTGGAATCCCACACTCGACAGTTTCTCTTGTCGCTCTATATCAAAAAAAAACACAAAGTCAATCACAAAATTCTCTCTCTATCACTTTGCTCTCTCGTTTGGATCTTTAACCCTCCAAACTCTCTCTCTCTGACCTTTATCGAGTTTTCCCGCTGCACAGTCAGTCCTCTGCTGTGCAACCCACTTGCCCAGCAGTGGATTCGGTTCCCATCCTCGTGGTACGTTGCAATTTCCATGTTCCTTTGTCAAAAAAAAGAAGAAATTAACACACATCAGAGCGAACCGTTCTACTCTTACTTCTTTGTACGCACACATTTCTTGGAACCTTCGCTCCCAACCCGCTCCCGGAAGAACCGCTTGATGTACAGACCTACATACATACCCCACCCCACCGCCCAAAAATAATAATAATAATAATAATAATAATAATAATAGTGCAAAACATACAAGACGTCATCTCAGTACTCACAATAATAATTATAATAAGTATGTCGTACGTGTTGTCAACTTTCCATTCAAATCCCATCGATTCCAGTCGCAATCCGCGCTCAACCGGTAACTGGTCCGCCGTGTACAGCTTCCGCTGGTCTCGCACCCACGTTGCCAACTGTGAGTTCTCCGACCAGTGTCGCGGTACGCTGGTGTGTCCAAATCGCCTACAGAAGCAAAAGCAAAAGGCGTCACAAACACCCCCCTCACAAGAATGCAATAAAATACGTTTTGAAGGAATGCAGCTTCTCAAGCCACGCCGACCACTCCCGCTCCTCGTCATCGTTCTCGTCAACTGCAGACTCCACAATGAGCGCGTCGTTGGCATTGCCAACAGTCGCAGGACCGGCCGAGACAGCAGCAAGGGCTTCGGCAAGTCTTCGCGCCTTTTCCGTCATTTGCTCGCGCGCAAGCACTGACTCGGCCGGCGTAAGGCCGTCGTCCTCAAACAGAAATGCATGTTCGCCCTTTTGGAAGGCGGCGAGGCGGGCTGGCGCAACAGCGTAGCCGTGAGTGCCGGGCACAAAAGAGGCGGAGCACCGACCGTTGACACAAAAGAGATCCAACGTATTCGCTTCAGAGTCGTGCACAGCAGGGCCCTACACTCACAAGGAGAGAGAAAGAGAGAGAGACAGAGACAGAGACAGAGAGACGGGGAGAAGCCACGGCAAACGATGAGTCGAGGTGAGGTCAGTGGGTGCAGACGGTCAAGAGTGACTTCATATATATATATACATACCTGGCAAGTCGCGCAAAGTTCGCCTGCCGAACCTGGCGAAAAGCGAGGTATTAGCGACACTTGAGCAACCACGGCATTCAGCTGGGCAGTGCCCTCAGCAGAAACGGTGGTCATAGCACAAAATAATATGAGAATACTAAATAATATTATTCAACTTGTGAGTTGACTATTGACTAATGAGTTCAGCTGCTTTCCATCAATAAGATGTATCACTGCGCTTAAAAACCTGAAAAGCCTCAAAACTCCACTCTAAGTTCTAACGTACAAGATACTAATTTCTAAGCAAGGCAGCTGTGTTGACAGGTTTGCGGCCAAACTGTGAAACCGAACAAAGAACTCACGTTTAAGTGTCACAGAGAGAAAACAAAACATCAGTTTCAGTTTCACTAGCTGTAGTGCTCACATTCGTCAATCCTTCTTGACCTTCTTTTTCTTAGAACAACTACAACACCAACACCAACAACAACAGCGAGCGCCGCAGAAAGAAACAAAGAGCGTCACGAGCACAGTAAGCGCACAAAACATGGCAATCAGGTCAAGATTGAGACGCTGCACAATGGGCCAGTCAAAGTTGACGGGACGCAAATGTCGCGTGCCAATGTTCGCCGCCTCCTGCACAATATCAGCCGCACGCTTGACGCCACCCGCACGGCGCGCCAAGTGGCGATGGCGCGCCATGTTACCCACTAGTCGTGCGTACTCGTGCGCCTCCAACGTCTTCTCTAGTGTCTCCACCAGTGTTGGGGCTGTGATGGGAAAGGGCGATGCATGTCCCACACCCGCATAGTCCAACAGGTGTGCCTTGCCCATCTGGTCCGCCAATGCCGCCGCACCTACCATAGGAAGACCCGCAGCAATCGCTTCAAACGGCGACGACTGTCCACAGTGCGTCAAAAACACACGCACTCGCGGATGGGCCATTGCCGCCATCAGCGACGGTCTCAACCAGGTCACAATGCGCAGGTTGGGGATGGTACTGGCGTCCACCCCCGCCTTGGCCAAATCCTCCTGTTGCCACTCTGGCATCCGCCACAGCACGCGCATCCGCAGTGTCGATCGTGACCCGCCCTCTCCGTCGCCATTAAGCAGACGCACGGCCTTGACCATTTCCAGCATGCGCGATAACGGTAGAAACCCGCTCGAGCCAAAGCTCACCAGCGCCACTCCATCGTCCGTTGCATTGCCCTCAACAAACGCCCGTGTGTCTGCATCGAGTTGCTTCCAGCTGCCCGCGTCAAACTCGTCCTCGGGAAGGGGAATGGGACCAACGTAAAAGTGATTAGAGGGGACAGCGTGGGGCCACATGAAGCCAATGTAAGTCGGATGAATCACAATGCCGCTTTCAAGAAAATCTTGAACTCCGGTGTAGGTCAAGCCCACGGTCGCAAAGAGCGCTTCCAGCTCAAAAACGTACCGGCCCACAAGGTCAAAGTTGATCAAAAGTACATTCTCAAGCCAGCGACCCAAACGCAGCCAGGGAGAGCGCAGTTCGTCAGCCGAGCGGGTCGTCAGACCCCCTGGCGTTGAAAGGTCCATCATCATTGTCGGCTAAACAAGCAAAAAGAAGAAAAAAAATCAAAAGAAAAACAATAAGTCAACACTCAACAGCAACCACTTAGAAGTTAGACGTTAGAAGACGTGACGTCAGCGATAAAAGCACACTCAAGGAGGAGAGGTGATGAAAAAGTTTTAACGCCAAAACAAACATTACCAAGAGCGGATGATTGAGCACGATGGGGATGCCGGCCGCTTTTGCTGCAACGCCAACTGAATTCGAGGTGGAATCAATGTAAACCACGTCGGGTTTGAACTTGGCAATCTGCTCTTTTGCGTCGTGGTACACAACAGAAAAATTCTTGTACATGATCTGGCCAAAGGCAAGCTTGCCAAAGCCCACCTGGTCGTTCATTTCAGCCAGCCGGCTCGCATTGGTGCAGAATGCACGTTCAAACTCCCGCGTGTACGAGTCGCCGCGCATCACGTGCGTCGGAATGCCTTTGAGAAGGCGTTCGTTGGTGTACGCGTCGGGTGCCAGCCACAAAACGTCTTCGCCACGAGCAATCAGCTCACGTGCAGTCGGTGCCAACGTCTGAACATGCCCCAGCATTCCAAAGCACGACATGAGAATGCGCCGTGGGCGAACAGGTGCCTCGTCGGCGCGACAGAGCAAAGCGAACGCCACAACAACACACACAATCAACATGAAAAATTTGTTTTAGTTTTAGTTTTATTCTCTTTCTTTTTATATATATGCACTCAAATGGACATGCCCGAATCACCGCCTTTATTGTTTTGGTTGCGATAACGCTCTTCCTTGGATCTCTGACATATCTGCGAGGGTCCTTTTTCACCCGATCCGTTTCGACTCTCTCTGCCATCACTGACTCGACCCACACCAACGAAATCACCCGCATTCCCACCCCACCGCCCTCCTCACACTGTTACCTCATGCCTGCCTGCGATGTTCGGTCGTCAACGACGACGACTCTCTTTGAAGAATCGCTCAGTGAATCTCTCAGTGTCAAACCTTGCGGCCAACTTGTGAACTCTTCGCATACGCTCAAATGGCAACAAAAACGCTCGAAACTGGACAAGTGCGGTAGTGGTGGTGGAAACATCGGGAGCACCAGCATGGTCGGTGGCCAGTGGCGCTTGCCGTGCCGTCCAGACACCTGTGCGCCAGTATCAGCCACCTATTCCGTGCCGCACTTTGAAGAGGTCCAACGCGATCACGAAAGACTCGAAAGGTCGCTCGTGTGCGACTGGACGCGCGCCGTGTGGGAGCCCGAACAGTGTGTGCTGGAGCATGACCGTCGTCCGCACGAAATGAGGCGATGTAGTCGCGAGATGCACAACGTCGCAGCCGTTTTCGTCTGGGGCGACTCCACCGTGCGCGGTGCTCTCAATGGCCTCCTCTCCTTCCTCAACGTCACTCTCACCGAGAAACGACTTAAAACTCAGGCTGTCTGGCAACCTCACGAGCACCCCACTTTGCCCTGGCCCTTGCTTCACTTCGCCTATCAACATTTGCACACGTCAACGCAGCTCTCAGACTTTCCCCGCCCCGATTTCGGCATCGACTTTGCCGCGATCGTTCTCGACGCAGCACGCACCAACCGCACCGTCATTGTGGTGTTTGGCGGCGCGGGTTCCACCTGGTACACTCCCAGCATGCTTACGCAAGTACGTCCGCGCCTGCAAGCCATGTACCCATCACTCAACTCCACTCAACTGCTGCACCACACACTCCGCTTCGTCTTCAAGTCTCCTCAGTTCAGCGCCACCTTCCACGCCCTGTCCACCCCCACCGCACGCACCGCCTACCTTGCCTCCCTTCACGCAACCCAACAGCAAGCGTATCACGAGCAGATGATCTACATGGACTCGTGGAACATCACCGCACCCGTCTGGCCTATGGCGCGCCCCTTCAACACCAATTGCTTTTGCCACACCTTCACTCGTCTTGCTCCTCACGACTCCCGCATCTGGGGACCCGTCAACGAATGGCGCGCTCTCATGCTCGAACGCGCCCTCTGCGTCGCCTCGGCATAATTATGTAAAATTGCAGAGTAAAATTGTCATTACTGCTAGTATTATTACTATTATTAGTAAAATGTTGTGTATAGAGTAGTGTTACATTTAGGCCTGAAATCGTGAATCGCCCGTTGAAAAGCGATTTGAAAGATCTCTTTGAGCGAGTTTGCTGCGCTCAATCTCGTTCACCTTGGGTCCAATGGACAGGTCGCGGTCGCGGTCCCACGCGCGATACGTCGACGCTCCCTCAGCCTTGTCGCGTGCCTTCTTGTCCGCAAGCTCCTTTGTGTGCTGCGCCAGAAGCGACTCGGTGCGCGCCGACGCATTGTACGCGTCCACCTGCGCCTCCAGGGCCCTTTGCTTCTTGCTTTTCTTCTTCTTTTGAACGTCTTTGGCCGCCTCAATCTCTTGCTTGGCTCGGTAGGCTGGATCCGACTCGCGTAGCTCTCGTTCACGTCGTGCCTCGGGCGACTCCGTCCACACACCTCGTTCGCCCATCTCCAGCGCCGCCTTACGAAAGGTCCGCGGTGCAAGCGCATCAATGCGACCCTCCTTTGGCAGCTCCAGCATCCATGTCTCTCGCTTCTTCTTGCCATCGTCCGCGTTGGCCAGACGTTCGCGCTCTCGCTCAATCATCGACTGCATTGCAGGATTGTAGTCGGCAAACGCGCGTTGCTCGTCTTCCGTCGGCGGCAACGGCCCCACGTCCTCGTGATCATACTCATCATCATCGTCGTCGTCATCGTCGTCGTCGTCGTCTTGCGGCGGGGGCAGTGCTGGGCCAAGAATCCGTCGCTTTTTGATCGGCTGTGCACTGTCGTCGTGATCTTTGGCGTTGTCGTCCTTGCCGTCGTCGTCCGACCTTCGTCGCCGAAACCCAGGGGGTAATGCAGGTCCGGCAACCATGCTAGGGGGCAAGGAGGGAGCGGCGCCGGCTGGTTGCAAGTGAGGCGGGAGTGCTGGACCAGCAACTTGCGGGGGCAATGCAGGGCCCGCTGTGGGGCCAACGCTGCTCTGGGTGGCTGAAGATGATGGGTTGGGTGAACTCGAACGCGATCGGGGACGAAAGCCCGGAGGAAGCGAAGGGCCAAAGCTCATTTCAAAAAGTGTGAATAATAAGAATTATAAGACAAAATTATTATTAATACAATAGAGAATCGAGAGCTGTACTCAATGTCAAAACAAGACAATCATAAATATAATTATAATAATTATTAATGTTTAAAATATAATAATAATTATTACTGTTATTATTATTATGGTTGTGTATTAAGAGCAAACTAATGCAAAAAATAATTCTGGTTACAGGTGGACAGACAAATTGCGAGAGAGACGCGTCGGCTGGGTACCGGTGCCTGTGGAGGAAGGCGCAAGGTCGCCCAGCTGATCGACAGTGTCGTCTTCGTCGTACCCCGCGGTGTTCTCGGGGACAAAGAGAGGGTTCACCACGACGTCGTCGAGGCCGAGGTCGTTGGTGGTGCCCCCGCTGGGGTTGGACTGCGACAGCACGCCGAGAAAGTCGGCAGGTGACAAGTGCTCCTCCGTCGTGAAACTGCTGCTTCGCGACGGGTTCATGACCTCATTGTTGTTGAAGGAGTCGACGGGGAAGAACTCGTTGAGAATGTTGCGCGTCGCACGTTGCTTCTTCCATTGTACCACACCAAAGACAACGGCAATGAGCAGTACAATGACCACAACGCCCACAACGCCTCCAATGATGCCGATGCTCATGCCCCCGCTGTTGCCCTGGCTGCCCGTCGCCGTGGACGCCGCCGTGGCCGAGACAAACGTCATTGTCCCACCCACGGCCGCAACAATGCTTGCCTGTGCCGCCGTGACACTATCGGCCACAATGGTTCCCATCACAGGCGCACTACCGTCGTTCTCGTTTACCACATACGTGACACGCACTCGCCCATTGGACAGCGCTACAATCGACAGGTATGTCACATCGGCACCCGACACGGGCGTCGGCGCCGCCGCACGGCGACGCACCGACGCTGTCGTGTTGTCGCGGTACGTATTGACAGCGTTTGCAATGGCATCCGACAGTGCCGTCTCGTGGTCCATCACACCGTTTGTCGTCGCACTACCCAGAATCATCAGCACACTGTTGGTCGACTCTTCCGAAGTCGGCACAAACCCATTGCATGCGTCCACCGCATCCTCCACCAACGTGTAGCCAAAGACGCACTGGCTGCACTGCGAGTTACTCGCCGACGTACACGTCAGCTTCGTCGAGCGACAGTTGGCAATGGCGGTGCACGGTACACATACGCCTCCGCTTAGGAAGTAGCCCTGGCCACACGCCGCGCACACCGCGTCCGTCGTGCCTGCACACGTCGTGAGCGTCGTGCAGCCGGTGAAGTCGCTCAGAGTGCTGCACGCGGTGCATCCTAAAGCATCGCCGTAAAAGTTGGTCGCGCAGGTGCACGTGTATGCATGCACGCTGTCCGCACACGTGTTGGCTGCATCGCCACACGGCGACGACGCACACTCGTCAATGTCCACGGCGCAGTCAGAGCCGCCAAAGCCCTGCGCACACGTGCACGTAAATGACCCCACGGACTGGGTGCACGTCGCGCCGTTGGTGCACGGCGACGACGCACACTCGTCAATGTCTGTCTCGCATGTCACACCCGCATAGCCCGTCACACATGAACACGTAAAGCTGTCAATGCCATCGGTGCACGCTGCTCCGTTTAAGCACGCACCGGATGCACACTCGTCCACGTCAGTCGCACAATCGTCGCCCATAAACCCAGACGCACACAAACACACGTGGCCATTGAGACCATCCACACAGGTGGCGCCGTTGGTGCAAGGACTCGACACACACTCGTCAATATCTGACTCACATGTCACGCCCGTCGTGCCGGCCACACACGCACACGAAAAAGCATTGGGAAGATCCAAACACGTTGCACCATTCTCGCATGGACTCGACACACACTCGTTCAGGTCGTCGGCGCACAACGTCCCGTCAAATCCACTGCCACACACACACGAAAAGCCGCCGGACCCGTCCACACAGGTGGCCGTGCCATGACACGGCGTCGAGGCACACTCGTCTACGTCCGTCTCGCATCGTGTGCCCGCGAAACCGGGCGCACAAGTACACGTGAACGTGTTGATAGCCTGCTGGCAGTTGGTCGCGCCGTTGGAGCACGGCGACGACGCACACTCGTCAATGTCCTCCTGGCATCGATCGCCCGTAAATCCTGGAAGACACGCACACGAGTAGGCATTGAGAGCATCGCCACAGGTTGCTCCATTCAGGCACGGATTTGACGCACAGTCGTTGAAGTTGGTCTGGCACCGTGTGCCCTGGTAGCCAGCAACACACGCACACTGGTACGAGTTGATTCGGTCGAGGCAAGTGCCGCCATTTTGGCAAGGTGCCGAAACACACTCGTCAATGTTGTTTTTGCAGGTGAGGCCGGTGTAGCCGGCGACACACGTGCACGTGTAGCCTGCAAGGCTGTCCGTACAGGTGCCGCCAAATTCACAAGGATTCGACAGACATTCGTTGATTGCCGACTCGCACACGGTGCCGGTAAATCCATCGGCACAGGTGCACGTGAAGCCGTTGGTCACGTCGGCACAGGTGGCGCCGTTGGAGCACGGAGAAGAGGCACACTCGTCGACGTTGCTCGTACATGTTGGATCGAACAGACCGGCAGGACATTCGCAACTAAAGGCGTCAACCAAGTCGGTACAGGTGCCACCGCCGGCACACGGGTTAGGCGCACAATCGTCAATGTTTGTCTCGCACAAGGTGCCGGTGAAACCGGCGACACAGACACACGAGTAGGACGCAACCTCGTCGTTGCAAACAGCCCCATTCTGGCACGGCGTGCTCGCACACTCGTTGACGTTGACAGCACACGTGTCGCCCACATAGCCAGCGGCACAGTCGCACGTAAACTTGTCAATGCCGTCGTTGCATGTGCCGCCATTGTCGCACGGCGACGAGGCGCACTCGTCAAGCTCCGAGGCACAGTCGGAGCCGGTAAAGCCGCTGGGACACAGGCACGAGTACACGTTGGGCAACACGCCCACAGTAAGCGTACCCGTCATGGTGGTGGGGTGCACCGTGCACTGGAAGGTGACCGATCCAAGCGCGGTGACCCGCTGCTCAAAAACGCCACCCGACGGCGACATGAAGCCCGAGTCAAACGACTGTGTACTGCCCGCCGTCGTTGTGACAGTGTGCGTCGCGCCATCGGTGGCAGTCCAGCGCACAAGGTCGCCCTGGTGCACTTGCACTGACAGGGGGAAAGGACCGCACGCGAGACACCAGTTGATGTTGCGCACAGTGGGCACCGATTGCACACACATGCCGCCGTTGGTGCACGGCGACGAGGCACACTCGTCAATGTCCGACTCACAGAGCACGCCCGTGTAGCCAGACACGCATGCACACGTGTACCCATTGATACCATCGGTGCACTCGGCACCATTGAGACACGGCTGCGGCGCGCACTCGTCGATGTTCGTCTCGCACCCAACGCCAACAAACCCGGTGACACACTGACAAGCATACCCGTCGATCTGATCAAGACAGGTGGCGCCATTCGCACACGGCGACGAAGCACACTCGTCAATGTTCACCTGGCAGTTGGTACCCGTAAAGCCCGCCTTGCACTCGCACGTGTACACGTCGGGAGCACGCACCCCTACTTCGAGCTTGCCCACCATAAATGGATGCAGAGAGCACTTGTAGTCGATAGCACCGGCCGCCGATAGTGTCTGCTCGTAGACGCTGCCTGGTGGAAGCTCGCCCGAGTCAAAGCTCATAGCCCCGCCCGCCAAGGTAGTCACCGTGTGCGAAGACGAGTCGGTGAAGTCCCAACGCACCGTGTCACCCAGAGTGAGACCCGCCGTTGTCACGGGAAACGACCCGCACGCCAGACACCAGGGCACGGTGACCGTGTGTCGCGTGCCCTCCTGACACGTACCGCCATTTTGGCATGGATTCGACGCACACTCGTTAATGTCCGTCAAGCACTGGCGGTCGGTGTAGCCGGCAACACACTCGCACGAGTACGAGCCAATAATCTGTGTGCAAGTGCCACCATTTGCGCATGGATTCGAAGCACACTCGTCGATGTCACTTGCACAGTGCACACCGGTAAAGCCTGTCACACACATGCATGTGTAGCCCGCCACAACGTCGTTGCAAGTGGCACCGTTGGTGCACGGGCTCGATGCACACTCGTCCGTGTCGGTCTGGCAAGTGACACCATGCCACCCCGTGACGCACTCGCACACAAAACTCGCCACCCCATCGTGGCACGTTCCAGCGTTAAGACAAGGCGGCGGACTGCACTCGTCAACGTTGGTTTCACAACGGACACCAGTGAAGCCGGATGGACAGGCGCACTCAAAGGAAAAAGCGCCATCGGCACAGGTGCCGCCATTGCTGCAGGGAGAGGAGTCACACTCGTCTTCGTTCGTGTCACACTGAACCCCCGAGAAACCCGCCGCGCAAATGCACGAGAACTTGTTGACCCCGTCCACACAGGTGGCACCGTTGCTGCATGGCGACGAGTCGCACTCGGGGATGTTCGTTTCGCAGACGACACCCGTGTACCCGGCAACACACACACACACGTAGCTGGCAAGACCGTCGAGACACGTCGCGCCGTTGTTGCACGGAGTGGAACTGCACTCGTCAATGTTCGTTTGGCAATGAGTACCGGTAAAACCGGCGGCGCAGGTACAGGTGAACGAGTCAATGCCATTGAAGCAAGTGGCACCATTGCTGCACGGCGACGAAATGCACTCGTCAATTTCAACGCAAGTCGGCATGGAGCGAGACCAGACGGCAACCTGCCGCACTGCACTCACGACGTTGCGCGAGCGCTCAAACGGCTGGCAGGTTGAGCTGCTCGCACCGACCAACTCGTAGCCGGCGTCGCAGGTGAACTGGCACTCGCTTCCCACGGCAATGCCCGACGTGCAGCTCACTGCACCATTGGGTGGTGCCGAGAGTGGCACGGTACAGCTGTGCTTGTCGGCACAGCAGCGCACGGCGGCCGTTGTGGTCCACGCCGAGCAGGTCAGCGGGAAACTGCCAATTTGCGAGGCGACCCCGGCCAGGCGGTAAAACATGTTGGTGCCACAGCTCGTTTGAGTCCATATCGACGCGGAGTCATAACTGCAGCCTGTGCCCGCAGCCACATTATCTTGAACCTCCTGAAGCGTACACAATCGCGCGCCAACATCGAGGCACGCGGAACGAGCACTCGTCCATGTAGCAGCACTGGGAAAGCACACGGAGGCGCTTTCGTCGGCGAGAACAAAGGACTCGGCTTCGGCACACTGATCGGGCGAGGTTGGCTGCTTAAACTCAAAGTTGATGGCGGTGCAGGACGAGACGGAAACGGGTCCGTCGGCACAGCAACGGACGCGCGCGACGGCAGTCGATTGACCCGGCGTGCACAAGGGCGTGCCGGAGCCGGCTGTACTAAGTGTGTAGTAGCCCGAGGCGCACGAGGTCGAGGACCAGGTGACCGTGTTGCCACAGCTGCTCGCGTCGTCCGCTTCGCCGTTGGCAAGCTCGTGAATGGTGCACAATCGTGCTCCTAACGCACTGCAGGCAGTCTCGGCGGCGGTGTGGGTGACAAAGTTGGTATAGCACGTGCCACCGGTGTCCTTGCCCAAAGCGCACACACGGTGAGCACCAGGCCCGCTCCCGACGCCCAGGACGTCGCACTGTTTCGCGGAGGGTACAGGAAAGGCACCGAGGGTTGTCGGACCCGACGCCATCGAGCCAGTCACCAGAGGCACGCACTCGGTGGTACCACTCCATGCGGCAGTGGCACGAACAGTCTTGCGATAGGCCTGCTCGGTTTGAGCGACGCATGAGACTGTCTCGTCGCCCAACAGGTAGTAGCCATTGTCGCACACTGTGGTACATGCCGAGTCGGTGTTCGCCGAGTTGCTGCAATATACACTGCCATGCGCAACAACAGGCACCGCCTTGCAGGCGGTCACGTCGCCACAACACCGTACGTTGGTCGTGGACGTCTCGGCAACGCAAGAGGTGGCACACAGAGAAGGATTGCCACATTCGCTGCTGCGCTTTCCAGCAGCGCACATGGTTGACGTAAAAATAGAGGTAGAGTCATAATTGCACCCGGTGCCGCGCGTGGCCGAGTTGGTCATCTCTTCCAAGGTACACACACGTCCACCGACTCCTTCGCAGATGGAGGTTGCCTGTGCAAACGTCTTGGCTGCTTGACATGCGAAATTGACGTTGTCCGACTCGCCACACAGAGTTGTCTTGACCCACGAAGGTCCATTGACGGGCGTGGTAAATGCCAGGGCGGGGCCGCACGAGACTGGACTCACTTCAAAGTAGCTACAGCACACCGTGGTCACGGTAGTGTCGAGTGGTGAGGAGCACTCGAGCGGAGTGGTGCCCAAGTTTGCCGTGTTGCCCGCCGCCGTGTAGTAGCCGGAAGAGCCGTCCGCGTTGAAGCACGTCGTCTGCGACCACACGCGCTTTGTGTCAACAGCACACGATGTGGCGCTCTTGGCTTCGTCGCCGAGAATCTCGCCAATGGTGCAAAGGCGTGCTCCCAGATTGGAGCAGGTTTGTGCAGCGTCGCTGTGTAGCTGCGTGCCAAGGCACGATGTCAGCATGTCCGTGCTACTTGCACAAATGCCCCTGGAGCCCGCTCCCGATAGGTAATTGGTACCAATGTTGGCACAGGACTTGGTTGTCGCCAATTTGTGCACGATCAGCACGCATTCTGGTACTCCAGCGGTCCAGCGACCCCAGCGTTGCGTGGAGGCACGCTCGAGGGCCGTCATGGTGCCACACTTGGTCGAGGGGTCACCGACGAGGCGGTAGCCGGCGTCGCAGGTGAAGGTACAGACCGAGCCAATGGTGGTACTGGATGTGCACGAGACGGAGCCATGTGCGGGGGCGAGTGGAGTGAAGTAGCAGCGCGCCTTGTCGGCGCAGCAGCGGATAGCATTGGCGGAAGTCTTGGGGGAGCACGTGGTGGGAGCCGATGTGGTAGGGGAACCATTGCCACGCATGGTCCAGGTCGAGCTACCGCCTACGTCGCAGGTAGTGGAGGAAGTAATGATACTGTTGTCAAAGCTGCAGCCGGTGCCGCTCGTGATCAAGCCCGTCAACGACTCAGTTTTCGTACACAGCCGGGCGCCACGGCTCTCACAGGTTGACTCGTACGTTGCATAGTTGGCGCCGCTGACACAAGGTTCGGATTCGCCACAGAAGACATCCCAAGGTGCGGGCCTGACGAGCCAATTTTCGGCGGTGAGTGGTGAAACGCCACAGGCACTTGTAGAGATGACATCGTTGGCACAACAGCGCACGTGAAGGAGCGTGGATGCGGTGGGGGGCGTACACTCAAGGGGGTTGTCGCCCATGCCATTCGCGGCACCCGCAAGCGTGTAGTAGCCGTTGACACCGTCACGCACACACGGCGTCTGTGTCCAAATCCGGGCGGTGTCGTGGCCGCAGCCGGATGCTCCGGGGATTCCTCCCTCCACTTCGGTAACGGTGCACAGACGCATACTGTTTGCTTGGCACAGATGGTGGGCCTCACGCAGCGTCACGCCCGGGGTAGCACCGTTTGTGGAGATGCCGTTGATGCAGTTGGCATTGCTTTGGTCACTTGTGTAGAGAGGGGGCTTCTGGCTCGCTCCACACGTTTGCGTGACGCCAACACTGGAAAGACCCAGGGCGGGACAGGACAGCTTGGAGCGAACAATGTAGTCGTCGGCCTTGCCATCTTCGGCACAACAGCGGTAGAAGAGCTTGCTGTCGCGCGAAGTGCATGCAAGCGCGTTACCCGAGTTGATCGACTTGGTGAGAACACCAGAGCCGCCGTTGGGGAGCTTGCACGGCGTCGAGCTCCAGAGACGCTCGTAGTCGTAGCCGCAGCCAGTGCCCGTTGTTTCGCCCACGTTGATTTCGCCAATGGTACACATACGAGCTCCAACGCTGCGGCACGTGTGCGAGGCAGTCACGTAGTTCTGCATATTGGGCGGGCCGAAACTGGCGACATTGTCTACCGTCCCGCTCAGGTAGGTGCCGGCAAAACACTTTCCATTTGCAAATAGAGGCGAGCTGCAAATGGTAGCTGCGTTGTCGGTGCTAGTGTACGTGTCTAGAGTCCAGCCAAGGGCGGTGCACGATTTGGCAGACCAGGCGAGAGTAGCCGTGAGCGGCTTGACGATGGTGTTGCAGCAGCGGACACTTGCAGTCGAAGATGTGGCCGGGGTACACTGGCGAGGCACGGTGGCCAAGTTGGACGCTCTGCCTGACTGAGTCCAGAGTGAGATGGTACCGTCGACAGCGACGTCGCACACGGAGCTGGACCAGATGCGCCTGTTGTCGTAGGTAAGGCAGCCGCCGTTGACGGAGGCCGCCTCGTCATTGGCAATTTCGGTGATGGTGCAGACACGACCGCCAGCTTCGCGGCACTCGTCGTTGGCCACGTCAAAGGTCACATCAGCCGTGCCACACTCCTTCATGACACACGTGCTATGACTGGTGCTGGAAGTGTCCCAGCCCGTTCCCAGCGACGAGCAGTGGTTGGGTGTGACGTAGGTGGCGGTGTCGGCGCAACAGCGAATACCGCCAGCGCCAAAAGAGGTGGGAGTACACGTGCCGAGACCGGAACCTCCGCCGCCGAGCGTGAGCATCGCCTTGGTGGGAAGACCGGTCGACGAAGACTCACACACCGTTTCAGACCAGACGCCACGCGAGTCGAGGCCACAATCGGCCGAGGCCGCCTCGCCATTGTCAAGTTCTTCAGATGTGCACAGGCGTGCGCCGATTGAGGCACACGCTGCCATGGCGTCCGAGTGGCTTCCCACACCGAAGCAACGTGATGAATTTGGCGCGAGTGACGAGCCGCAAACATTTGGGAATCCTCCGTGAGAATTCCAGCCCAGTTCCGCACAGGTCTGATCGCTCGAAAGGGGTCCCACTGTCTCGTTGTAGAAGTACTGGGACTCCGTTGCTTGCGCGGGGACCGAGCGACGCGACATTTTTAGAACAACAGCTTCTTGGGCACGCCCTTCGCGAACAAGGACGAGGCGAGCGTCGCGATCAAGACGAATGGGGTGATGTTGAGACAGCTCGACGCATGAGCGTGCGACGGAGGTCGGCGATGAAGACATGTCGGCGAAGTGAGCAACCGCAAGAATCTCACTAGATGCTGCTGATGATATCCAAAGGGAGTTACCGTGAATGCGCACGGGACCGACATGCTGCGCAGACGATTGGGACTTGATGTAGACATGGGAGGCTGACAAGTGTGCGTGTGGCAGGTCGCACGGACCCCGCATCGCATCTGCGGTTTTGGTGCTCAAAAGCAAACACTCTGCGAACATGACTAGAAACATGCCGAGGGTCGCTCGCATCGCCGGTGTGGTGTTGAGTGCACGCTAATTAGAATATCGGGAGGGAGATGGAGATAAAAAAGACGGCGGTTTGACGGCGTTTCGGTGACAAGTGAAGCAGACAAAAAAAAATATGTTTTGTAGATTCGAAAAGGAAACGGAAGAATTAATTATTTTGTGGTTTTTGGTTACTAAAAAAATTGACAATTGTCAAGGGCGTGCACTGTTAAGGTGAGTGACGAGTCACGAGTGTCGCTGTCTGTCGCACAGTAAGTCAGTAACGGGTCTGTCTGAGTAACCTGATCAAGGTTGACTTGACTGAATAATGACTTTCAATTCGACGGCCGGGTGAGTCAATCACTTATTCATTTTGTGTGTGTGTGTGATTTGATTAGAATTCTCAATGGGACGTACTGTGGTACTCGAGGAGAGCGAAGTACCGCAACAGATCAAGCTATTGCAAAAGTCAAGCGATCCAGTCATTGGACTGATAGTTGGCCAGCGCGCTCGCGACTCGCAGATCTACGTCGTCTCTCTCGTGGCAACTCCCGAGGGTGAGGATGAGGCTGACCAGCAGACGCCTCGAAAGACCGACGACGGTACGGGCGATTCTTTTTTTATGATCTCGCGCTCTCTCTCTATCTCTCCTTTTTGCCCCCCACACACACACTCTCGCTCTCTCTGTCTTTCTCTGCTTGGCACCAACAACCCCTGTCCCTCTCCCGTCTGATCTCCTGCTACTAGCCATGGCGATACGTGTGTGTTTGGCCGCAGGGGCCGCTCACAAGCAGAACGACTTGCACAGTTCGCATGCAAGCGCACTCTGCGCTTCTTCATGCGTCAATCCGCTCCCTCTGCTAGCCCCCCTGTTGCCATCTGCCCATTTTGCAGCTCTGCGCTTTCTGAATTGTCTCGTGTAGGCAAGTCGAAAGGCAAAAACGCGGCGGGCGATGCGTCGACCACCTTTGTCGCCACTCTGGACCCGTCGTTAGTCGAAGAGCACGCTCGTCAGGTCAGCGGATGCAAAGGACACGAACAATCCCCCGTTTATACCCCGTTCTACTGCAGGTGTCGCGCATGCTGCCGGGTGCTGTTGACATTATTGGGGTTTTCAGCTATCTCACTCAGACTGTCTTTGACGTACAACGTTGCTTTTTGTATGAGTTTTTTTATGCTAATTGTATGTCTATAGGCAAAACAATCTGAGCTGCGTTCCCTTCTTAATGTGGTCGCAGCAGCGTCGACAGTCACGCACGACCATTCGTGCAAAGACCGACTGCTCTTCAACATTTGTCCGCAAACTACAGTGTAAGACCAACAAAAAGAGCTCTATATTGTCCAATAATGTGTATGAATTGTGTGTGATGGGGTTTTACTAGGCAAACAATGCGATTATACGACACGTCGCCTTTCTCAGTACGGAACCCCATTCACGCCAATCACACCAACAAAAAAAAACAATCAAAGTGTAATTTTATTTTCCTTTAGGGGAAGCAGAATGGGACGTCCGTGACAGTGAAACAGAGTGAATTTGTGGGGAAATGGCTGACGGTGACGACAGATGTGACAGTGAATGGCAGTGGAGTGTTTCCCAATGGCGCAAGTCACACGCAATTGGTTTCCCTTATCGACGTAGGACGATGGCTGATTAGTCGCAGTTGCTCTGCTAATTCTGTGTGTTTGAATAGAGCACTTTAGATCCGATTTGTGAGCAGTATGAGAACTCGATGGGAACCATTGAAGGACATGTTGTTAATGGAGCGAAAGCTCTTTCGTCAGTGCACTCCAAATCAGACGTAACCAACAAACACACTCAACAACAAAGAGACTGATTGAGGGCGAGAGAGAGAGAGAGGGGGAGAAAGAAACAAAGTGATAGAGAGAGAGAGAGAGAGAGGAGGGGGAGAAAGAAACAAAGTGATAGAGAGAGAGAGACTGACAGTATATTAATTTGTAATATATGTGTAGAGTGGAAGAAAGAAGACTGAGTTTAGTGCACAATTGTTTGTGCCATTGACTCGAAAAGATCAGCCAAAGGACAAAACAGTTCGCTCAAAGGTAGTGCTAAAAAATAGTATGATACGCATTAAATGTGTGTGGTTGTGTATGTGTGTGTTTTTAAGGCATTGTGTGCGGTGAGCATACACGGGCACGTGCACGGGCTTGCATATGTGCACCACAAAGCAACGGTGGACGAGGCACTGAGTGCTGTGCGGGCTGATCTGGTGCGGTCGCTACGTGCTCGCTTTCACTTGTTCTGTGAGGATGTATGTGCGCAGGAGGAGGAGGAAGAGGAGCATGATGTGTCCCGTCGTCGTAATCCTTCTCGCAAAGGTAGTATATGAGATAATATATAATTGTGTTTGTGTTCGTATTTGGAGAGTGTGATTGTGAGCGTTGTTGGCATTTTTTATAACGGCTTTAATAATCTGTGTAATTGGAATAGAGTTCCATGTGGGCACTCCGCGTCGTGTTGTCTGCGCGTTTGCAGGGCCCATCAAGGCGAGTGACTATGTTCTCACTGCTGACGGAATTGAGGTACTTTACAATCCACTGCCTCATTCAGTTCATCATCTTAATGTTATGATATTAGAGTTCGCAAGAGCGATTTACTACCATGCTGGGAGTGATTTCTACGCCCGAGTTTATCGAAGGAGAGCAAGACATGAAGCTACTTGAGTCACTGATGGCGCGTGCACGACGGCGTGCGCAGGACGGACCCACTCCCGCGGACACTGCAGGCCGCGTGAGTAGTTCTAGTGCGTCTGCTGCTGAGTCGTCGCCGTCGTCGTCTTCTGCTGCTTCTGCCGTGTCCAACCGCAGTACGAAACGCAGTGCGTCCAAGCCACCACTGTCAGACCACGATGGCCCTGCGCCTTCCATTGCCACCAGTCCGCTTTGCGCTGGCTTTATGGCTCTTGTTGCCTCCGCTGCTTGGCTCGTTTTCAACGGTTGGTTCGAGTAAACTGTGAAACTTAGTATGATGCAGTCTTTGATGCACACCGTTTGAAACAACACCAAGAGTTTCCAAGAGTTTTTTTTTCCATGTTTTACACTATAATAACGTATTTTTTATTGTTGTTGATGGCACACACAAGTTTTAGTTTTTAGTCCATCTCTTCGACGGTTGGACCGCTTTGCTGGGGCGCACCCTGACCGGCCTCGGTGCCGCATCCGCCTGCCTGCTGTTGGTACATTTTGCTCATGATGGGGTTGACCACCTGCTCCAGTTCCTTCTGCTTGGCCGCAAACTCGTCGGCCTCGCCCAGCTGGTTGGAGTCGAGCCAGTTGAGGGTCTCGGTGGCGG
>CALSCP010001638.1:0-10455 GCA_943704425.1 Ministeria vibrans ATCC 50519
TAATAATAATAATTATATATTTCTAATTTCAGTCTCGTTTCCTGAATAACTTTCTTTTTTGCTATGGGAGCCGACGGTGGGACCATCCCGACACGGGATGAGCTTGTGAAGATGAAGGACAAAAGAAAAACGGTGAGTGAAAATAAACAATTTAAATAAGAAAAAGTTGACTGACTGACTTGTTTTGTCTCATTGCTGATCTCTCGCTGTGTCTTTCTCCTAGATGGACAAGTCAGTTCGCAACGCGACGTTTTGGAGACACGACACGGTGACGTCGGGTCCGCTTGTAGAGCCTATTGGTGACGAAACGAGCGACACAGAAGAGACGACGTTTTCATTTTCCATTGTTAATTTTGCTCTCTCTCTCTCTCTATTTCTCTCTCTGGGTGGCCAGTTGCCTGCGAGCTGGGCCGGCTGTACAACCGAGAGACCATTCTGGAGCTGATGCTTGACCGCAGCAAGTACGGCGAGCAGGGAAACGTCGCACAGCACATTCGTTCGATGAAGGACGTCGTTGCTTTGCGTCTGACGCCCAATCCGACGTACAGCGCAAGCAAGCAGGCGGCCGACGAGGCCATTGCGCCCTTTGTGTGCCCCGTCTCCAACCTTGAGATGAGCGGCTTCTACCGCTTCGCCTTTCTCCCGTGTGGCTGTGTCTTCAGTGAGAAGGCACTGCGCGAAGTCACTGTGACCGCCTGTATGACGTGCGGGCGGCCGTACCAGCCCGACGACGTCACCGTCATCAACGGCTCCAAGGAGGAGCAAGAGCAGCTTCTGAACAAACTGGTACGTGTAGCCGAGCGCACTGCTCAGAGCCACTTCGTCATTCTTCTCTTTCACCCTGTCTAGACTGCAAAACGTGCGGCAAAACAAGCGGCGAAGAAGGCGCGCAAAGCCGCCACTGCTCACTCCGCCTCCGCCACCACTACTACAACGACTTCTACCACCATTTCCACCACAGAAACAGACAAGACACGCGCAGGGCCTTCCTCAACCGCCACTCCTTCACCCAACACTTCCCAAGTCTCGAAATCCGTTCCTAAAAATCTCAAGCGCAAAAATGTCATTACCGGACCCGACATTGCGCCCAGCGCCACCAAAATTCTTCGAACTGAACAACACTCAAGCACAAAGCAACCGTCAGTCTTACCCGCAATGGACGACGCGTCATCGAGTGTGTACAAGTCACTGTTTGAATCGGAAGCGCAGAAACGCACAAGAGAGAGTCAGAGGAGTTCTCTCTTTCAGAGAGGCGCAAATAAAATCGTATAAGAAAAATTTTATGCGTGTGTGTGCAAAGCCCAATTCTTTAAATCTTATTAGTTTCGAGTGTAAAGCGAAGTAAAAAAAAAGAATATAATCGAGAACAGTAATAATTCTTTGTTTTATGATATACAAAAATTAATATTAATTAATATTGAAAGTATTATCAAGGGTCAAACTTGAGTACCAAGATGGGGCTGATCTGATGGCGATTGAGAAGCACTTTTCTGAAGGGAGTCAGAATGGGATTGAGGTGACAGCGAAATGACCCCTTTGGCAAGTTTAGAGCGTAATTCGCAAACGCGCGTAAAGTGCGGACCGAGTGAGAGTTTGTCTCGCAAAGAGACCTCAGCGGCATTTTCACTGTGATCTGTGTTGACATAGGATGGAAAGTGCGAAGAAGCTGGTTCGGACGGTGATTGAGATTGAGATGGAGTTGAGTTGAGAGAGAGAGCGGATTGGTTCCAGTTGAGGATCCACTGTTGGGCGTTTGAGAGGAGGGTAGGGTCAGCGGGAGAGTCGCAACTGGCAATAGCGTGGACTTCGTAGAGAGCGGAGCGCGCGGGAAAGCTGGAGGGAAAGTGAGCGGATTGATCGGCGATGGAACCACCCAAGTGCATAATTTCAAGAGTAGCCGTGTTTTCGGGCATGTGGTTGGCCCGGTGGGAGGCGATGAGGGAGGCGAGGGAGTCGGGGAGAGACGGGAGAAGGAGAGAGCGGGACCAGAGGTAGTGGCGCCCGGGCGAGTTGGCGGAGTCGTAGGCCGAGTAGAGATCAAGGGCGGTGATGGAGGAACGAGTGGTGAAAGAGTGGCTAGGATGGGATTCGAGGAAGGCGCAGGCGGAGACGATGGGGGCTTCGTCGTCGAAGACGTCGACGCGGGTGTTGCGGGGAGGAGACTGGACGGCGACGAGCAGCACCTTGTCGTGCAGGAAGAAGGCGAAGATGGAGAGAGAGGTGGATGCCGAGGCGCACACGCGGTTGTACATGGTGAGAAGGGAGATGCACCCGGCCGTGTCTGAGGCGGGAATGTCGAAGAAGAGCTCGGAGCGACGCAGGGCTGTCGAAGCGATGGGAGGCATGGGCAGTAAGGAGAGGCGCAGAAGACGAATCTCAAAGCGCACGACGACAACACCCAAGTTATGACCGGCGCCGCGGAGTGCACGTAGGATGCCATGGGTGTCGTTGTCGTCGGTGAGGTGGATGATTTTGTCAGAGGTGCCCAGCGCGACCCACACTGAGACGAGCTGGTCACAAGCGAGACCGAAACGCCGCGAAAGCCAGCCAATGCCGCCGCCAAGCGTCAGGCCGGCAACACCCGTGTGCGAGACCAGGCCGGCAACGCACGCGAAGCCGTGGTCCTGCGCTGTGCGCTGTACATCGCTCCAAAGCGCACCGCCCGCCACAACGCACGTCTGTCCTTTGCGATCGACTGTAACTTCCCGCCGCAGCGACAAATCAACGCAGACGGCGCCGTCGTCGAGGCATTTCCCCGAGACGGAGTGGCCCCCGCCGCGCACCGTCACGCGCAGCTGCTCGCTGCGGCAGAATCGCAGTGTTTCCACCACTGCTTCGTCTGATCGCACCTCAACCACACAAGCCGGTCGTTTGTCCACCGACGCGTTCCAGCACCGCCGTGCCCGATCGTACGCATCGCCATTGTCCTCCCCAATGACGTTGCCGCTGTCGCCAATCGCGCTGCGCAGTGCTTTGAGCTGAGAGGGTGTCATGAAAATATTGACATTATTCACCATTGTTTTTTAATTTTTTTGATTAAAATATGATCACACACTGATCACATAAGAGAAGATCTTTTCCCCTTCACTTAATCTTCTTGGCGGTGAGTTGGCGAATGGCGACTTGGCGCTAGACTGAGTAGCCTATGGAAGCAATAAGTATTGTATTCATTGTATTATATATTCTTCTTCTTGAGTGAACTTCTTCATTTCTCATCCTATGTATTAATTATCATGTATTATTACGTCATCAGACTTTGTGGGACTTTTTTGTTTTCGAGAAGTGTATCCTTCCCCCCAAGGGAACAGATAGTCACAAGAAGTAAATCAAAGCCTACTCATTTGATTGAAGTCGAAGCACTTCTAAATAATAATAATAATAAGAATAATAATTATTATTATTAATAATAATAGTTGAATATCATTCTTACAGAATAATTGATTTGGTTGACGGCATGATGCTCAAGGTTGAAACAATACATATTGCAACGAGTTTGTGACTTTTTCTTTGTCATTTCTTAACTATTAGCTCGTGAAACGCTCAAAAATATAGTACTAATAATATTTTCGTTACAATTATTAGTCTTTAAAATCCCAATCACAGGACATATAACAGATATAATATTACTTTACTCATACTCGATAAGTCAATCCGCCTCAATGGTTACTGCCAATGAAGCACACCATAAATATTAAAGAAAAAAATAATTATTATTAGAAGTTGACTTTTTTGGCGGTTGATTGTTGCAAGTCGAATAAGAAAACTGGATCAATCTGACTATTCAATTATTTTTCTTACGTTTTCCGCAAAAATACATGAGAACGAAGATGAAGCGAGCAAGAATGTCACCTGTTCGTCGACCAGCTCCTGCGGAAAAGGCAAACACGGTCTCTTCAGCTGGCAAAGTGACCATTTACGCTCGCCCACAACCGACAACAACGTCTCTCGAGGAGATCATGTTCCCGTCCGACCAAGCGACTGTGGTTCTTCAGTCTATTGATTCCAATACAATGATGGTGGGTGAACTTGTTGTGTCCTATTGTCAGAAGGACTGTTCTTTTTGGGTAATTATAACAAGGCGGAAAAATGCGG
Source organism: Ministeria vibrans ATCC 50519 (assembly GCA_943704425.1). Taxonomy (NCBI): domain Eukaryota; class Filasterea; order Ministeriida; family Ministeriidae; genus Ministeria; species Ministeria vibrans. Next base: position 4,093 of record CALSCP010001638.1, read on the forward strand.
AGTTGACAAAACAATAATCCCCCCCCCCACCCCCCACCTCCCCCCGCAGGTGTCTGGAGCCTCCATTGACCATCGTGTGCCGCCGACACAACAAAAGAAATCGTATGTCATTGTGTCAGCCTCCTCCTACGTTGGACCTAACGGAAGTGTGACGACGGAGCTTGATCTTGATGGCGAGGACAACGATCTCCCTGAAACGCTGCGCGCTCTACAAAACCGAGTGACGGAACGCTCTGTCGGCGTTGCGACTCAACAACGTCGTCGAACTGAAGTAGGTGTTTTGCGTTGCGACTTTATCGAAAGCGTGAGTGCCTTCCTTGACGACGGCTACGAGTTGCACGGAGGATTAGTGTCAAACTTGTCTAATAGCAATCATTCAATCTACCACCAAGCACTCACCTTCGACAGTGAAGTGCTCAGTGACGAGTGGGAGATGATCAATCGACGACTGTTTCAAGGAAATAAATCGCGAGCACCGTCGGTGACGTCGACGAGCGCTTGAATTGTTATTAATTATTCATGGATTATATTAATTTTAAGTTGAATTACTATTGTGCGTTTTTATTCATCAACAGACTAGAGTAGATTTTTAATTGTTAATAATAGTAAAAGCATGAGACTATTGTCTATGAGCGCTACATTGTTTTGCGGTTAGTCTTTATCATTTTCTCAATTTCATTCTCTCAATTTCATTCTCTTAATTTCATTCTCTCTTCTTCACATTAATTGGTCCACTCCGTAAATTAATTATGAATCCTTGTCTTCCATGCATTTCTCCACATAAACCCTTTCAACCTCAGTGGGTTGAGTGCCGATTCACAATAATAATTCCAAATCTTGTTTTCATTTGTGGTTTGTTCTCGTTTCATTTATACAATAGTTAATCATTAAAATCTCAGTGGCACTCTCTTCTTCATTTGGTCGACACCATAAAATCCTTCCGTCCCGTGTATTTCTCTGCAAAGGCCCGTCCGAGTGCAGTGGGTTGCGTAAATGCGACGGTTCTTCGTTCGCGCACAAAACTCCCAAACACAAAATTTTCGCGCGCACAGTCACACAATTCAGTCGCAATTCCGCTCTTCCGCGCTCCCTCGCACACCCAAATGAACTCAATGCTCAGCTGCACTTGGACATCACTCAACTTTGTGCTACACACAAAAAAGTTAATTGCAGGGTTTATCTAATATAAAGCAAATTGGTTGCTCTAGTTCAAAACGATTTCAACATGAAATATTTTTCACCTTTGAGTTTTTTCTTCTTCTTCTTCCTCTTCTTCTTCTTCTTCTTCTTCTTTTTCTTCTTCTTCTTTAAACTGTGTCTCTCCCCCAAACCGATTTCCGCTCTCTCTTCGATCCACGATCGCACATCCCACAATTTGATTCGATCGAACATACAAAAATGCCTAAAAAGCACAGGGCGTGTAAACTATTCTTGTTTTTTCTATGTTTTTTATTACCTTTTGCGTCTCTGTAAATTCCATTGCAAGATTTCCCAATGAATCAGCCATAAGCGACTGAACTTCCGTCAACTATAAAAGATGAAAAATGAAAAATTAAATTCATATTGTTTCTGTTTACGTTTTTACCTTTTGTCTCTCTTTCACTGTCATTGATTGGTCAAGCATCACAATACGATCCAACTCGGCAACCCCTTTCCCTTTCAGATTATACGATGATACAGTGCGCTTCTTCGCCCAATCACCTAAGCCAAACAGCGAAAGTAAAGCGAGTGCAAAAATAAGTTGAGTCATACGTTGAACGGGGAGTCCCAGTCGTTTTGATTCCCACAGTCGATGGGCAGCTTTGTGTGCGTCTTCGTCCTCCTTTACATGGCGCCAGTACAGCTAGCGCAAAAAGGCAATAGTGGCGTGAGGAAGACAGATTGCGCGTGAGTGAGGGAGTGGAAAAGTGAGTGAGTGAGTGAGTGAGTAAACGAGTAAGCAAGTGTAAAAGTGAGTGAGTGAGTGGGTATGTGTGTGAGTGAGTCAATGAGGAATCAAGTGAGTGTGAGTGAGTAAAAAAAGGAAGCAAGTGAGTAAGAGAGTAAGCAAGTGAGTGAGAGAAGAGCAAGCGAGTGAGAAAGAGAGTAAACAAGCGAGTGAGTGAGTGAGTACTGTTTTGCATTCAGGACATTGAGCGCGTCCAATGTCCCTCTGACCCACATCCAAATAGGTTTGCGTGCCAGACGACTTCTTTGGCGGCGACGACTTCTTGGCGGCACTTGCGGTCTTGGCCAGCACGCCTCGCAATGATCTGGGGGCGACGGGAACATAAGAATGAGACGGAGAGGAGAGATTCAAACTCAGTACCGAGTCAGATCGTTGTCAAACGTTTCTGTCGACTTCTTCCGCTCAAACAGCGGATGCAGCTTCAATTGCTTGCTCGGGTTCTGCGGGGACGGTGTACGTGTGTGGGATGCCGAGGACGACGACGCTCGTGCAGGCGAAGAAGGAGAGTGGGATCTGCAGTAAGACAAGTAAGAGACATTGCTCCCGATCAATGTGTCCTCACTCGTCCTGCTCTGCGTCAACAGCGTCGCGCTTCCTCTTCCAAGACATTGGTGGGTCCTCTATCCTCAGCATGGGGCGAAATCAGACAAAAAAGAAGTGACTCTAGTCTATACTGAATTGAACTTTGGAGAATGATCACAGATTGGAAAGTTGCGCGCCAAAAATTCAAAAAATATTATTATTATTGTTATTATTATTATAATCGGCGGAAGTATTGTGCTACTCTTTTGTCTTGTATATTATCTTGTTTATGAATTATGAGTTGTTTTGACATCGAGAACAGCTCTCTATACTCGATATTTTTTCAGCTGATTCTTTGTTTTTCACAACAAAAAATTGTTATAACTGTGCACTTTCGAAAAGAAAGAAGTCAAAGATTAGAAAAACAAACTTTGCTGTCGCAGAGACATATAAGAAATCGATCGATAACATAATTATTGTACTGCTTTGATCTGTCTCTCTCGGCTCTTTTTCTTTCGGCTCTTTTCACTTCCCATCCCTGAACAGCAGAATGTCTCCGTCGTTGCGTGTGCCCAGCCACTCATCCCACATGCGCCCCACCACCATTGCCTGGTACGTGTTCGCCGTGTCCATCTCCCGCAGTCTCTGCCGCAGTCCCACCGCAGTAATGTGCTCTTCTCCGTCGCGAAACGCCTCCAGTGTTGCGGGTTCCAGTGCGCGCAGTAGCAACTCAGTCAGACGAGTGTACTTGGAGACCATCACCACCTTTCCATCAGGTTTAGTCCATGGCACTTGCTCGTGCGACATGTAACTGCTCGTGTCCCCCAGTGAGCTGGCGAGAAGCTGGCGTGAGTACCCGTGCTGAGCGACTGGGCTCCCAAATGCCAGGTCATGCTCCGGCTTGAGCAGTGCGCCCGACCAGCAGAAATCGCACACAACCAGAATGTTGCACCCGGGCCACTGCACAGTGGCTGTCAACAAACCCTTCAAAGCATCGAGATTGAATCGCGAAAACGGACTGAAAATGTTCGGGGCAAACTCAGTCCGCTCGGCATCACTGAGCAGCAAACCGCCCTGACTGTCCTCCGCTCCGTGGCCCAGTAAGTGCACAATAAGCAGCGCGTCTCGTCCCACTCCTTCCCCCACATCTCTCACCAATCGACGTGTCGCTGCCCCAATCTCAAATGCAGTTACTTGGTCTCCTGCGCTCGTGTCCGTCACACTCTGCACGCTGAAGCCGCGTCCCTTCCACAGACTCTCCAGCGCACTTACACTCCGACGCACTCCAGGCAAGTCAGGAAAAGCCGCCAAATGAGCATTCGTCGTCGACTCGTAGCAACTCACGCCCACAATCAATGCCGCCGCGTGGACGTACCGACGTGACATTGTGAGACCTGGGCAAAATCCATGAGTTATTGACAATAATGAGAGTCTAAAAGAAAATTGATTTTTTTTTTGTCTTTTCCTCGCTACTTACCGGCTCTTTTGGTCCACCACTCTTCGAGTTTCTCGTTGCACACCCGCGGTTCCTTGCTGTGCAGCACCGCAGCCAGCGTACCTTCTTCTCGGTACACCTCGGGTGACGCAGCCACATCCAAAGGTCGGAACAGAGGCAGTGATGGTTTCATTGGACTCGCGGGCACAAGCACAGAAGCACCACGCCATCCCCACCGCAGACTCCGCGTCTGGTCACACACTCCCGTGCTCACCCGATGCAACGTCGCCACTACTCGCTCAGGTGGTCCCCCATCGTCAAACACCTCCACACGGATGAAATCCTCACCCACATTCAGACGCAGTCGCACAGGAGCACAACCGCCCATCACAAGCTTATCTGTGCATCGCTGAGTCGCTCGGATCGCACACACTTTCATCGTCTCGCGCCACAGCGCCACCACAACCAGATGGAAGGTCGCCAGTGACACGGGAAGCACGGAGCGCGTGTCCTCTTCGTCTTTCACCACCTGGTACAGCATCACCTGTACTGGTGCGGTTGTCGCTTTCTCAACAAACGGTGCATGATCCGGCAGAAGCATCGGCACGAGCAAACGAGTGTTGTGTTGGAACACAAGACTCAGTCGCTCAAGTGCCGAAAAAAGCGACGGCCCGTCTGGGACGTCCGCACCAGCCAGGAGCGGCTCGCCCTTCGCCTCACGCGCCGCCGCAGTCCACACGAGCCACAGCGCAACGTCAACAGGGAATCCCTCTTCCGAGAAATGGCGTGCCTCGTCCAGCTCGGCAAACAGCTTCAACGTCTTTTTGTTGTCCAGTCGCCGTCCTGCCGCCTTCACCAGATCAAGCATGTCAAGTGCGCGATCACTCGTCGCCCGCTTCCACTGTGCCATCACCACCGAGCACAGCAACTCAACAGCTGCAATCAGACGCGGCACATCAAACACAATCGTGTCCGAAGCACTCACGCCTCGCGCACTCGAGTTCTCACGACACACCAACACATCCGCAGCCTCCTCAAGATATGGCACCAGTCCTGTACGGAGTGCGTGCTCGTCGGGAACCAGCGACCCGACTGTGATGACCGGTGTGGTCTCACTCAAAACGATTCTCGGCAGATCAGCGACAGACGACAGCAGCTCAATGCGGCCCTTCCGCGACCATCGACCAACCAGATCCTGTGCACACACATACTCCAGTGGCAATCGCCGACCACGCACTGCAGCACGCATCCCCTTGCTGAGGTCGCGCAGGCCAATGCCCTTTGCGCTGCCCACTTGAAAGAACGGAGTGCGACCAGACCCAGGCAGAATCAGGTGATTGCCCAACACCGGTCCCACAACGCGATCAATCTCATCAGAGACAGTGCGCAGCAGCGAGGACGGCGCGGTGTCGTCGGGGAGCGTGTCGAGGTGGGTGCCCACAATAAGCACACGGAAGTACGACGAGAGCGTCTCCGGCACTTGGTGCGCAATCAGGTGAGCCCACTTGGACAGGTGCTCGTACTGTCGCCGTGCTTGTGTGGCGTCGTTCATGACGGACAGGTCAAAGACGAGGATGTAGGCCGACTCGGATCCCATAAAAAGCGCAGGCAGCGAGTCAAACATTGCTTCACCTGATGTAATAAAAAAGAAATCAGTGTCTATCCGAGGCACAGTGAAACTGTCAATTCTTTCTCACCGGCAAAGTCGAAAGTGTCAAGATCAATGTGCTGCTCACTCAGTTCGCCCTTGAGCAGGTCTTGGACCGCACTCATCGTGAGGGCACTGGCACTGGCAGTAGTCGCAATGGGAGTGGCAGGTGATGGTGTCATGGGCGTCGTGGTTGATGATGATGTTGTTGGCACAGGGTGAGCTGAAGCAATCACTGCCGAGGGCCCACTCGACATACTCCCTGTAGTTTCACTCTCTCCGTCTCCGTCTCCTCCTCCTCCTCCTCCTCCTCCGTCCTCCTCCACCAACACCACCTTCTTCTCTCCAATCATGCTCTTCAAACGGTACTCCTCCACCGGCACTGCCTCAAAGAAGCCCCCCTCCTTGTTGAACACCAGTCGCATGCGCTGAAATCGTGTGGCAATCGACCGGGCTTCCTTCCCGGGCAATGAGTGTCCCTGCAGTGCCGCAAGCAGCGCCGTCTTGCCCGCCATCGTTGCACCCATAAACAACACCTTCATCGACAGTGACTCAACCGACCCGCGACCCAGCGCCGACTTGAAGGCTGATCGGTGGAATGTGTTCCTGCAAGAAACACAAAAAGAGTGTGATGTGACTGTGTTTGGGAGTGAGTGTGTGTGTCTCTTACGGATCGTGCAGTTCGAGCGTGTCAGTGACGGACCAATCAAATGTATCTGGCTCACAGTGAATGTGGAGTGTCTGTCCGTCCAAAGAAAACTCAATCGATTTGGGAGCACTGAGAACAAAAGCGAAAATGAGTCAAACAAG